>VXBL01007850.1:368726-487745 GCA_013400195.1 Aramus guarauna
TTTTCATAACTAGGAGTTCTGGGATATGTTTCAATGCCTGGATCAGAAAGGTTTTATGAGGTTGTTATAGGCCCTTTAACTTCTTGGCACCTTTGTATTATTTACTGTTGGCTATCGCGCTCAAAAAGCAGACTTCAAGAGTTTGGTCCAGCAGGTTCATTTAGTAATGAGCAAAACAGTGCTGAGTTAATATATTCAGACAATATATCTAATATTAGATGGTTTACATTTTAGCTATGTCTTTTATCGGAGAAGAAAACTATTCCCTGCTAACAATTTCAATTCCATATTACATCCACATTTCTTGGATGCATCTACAAGGTGTATCAAGAAATATGAATGGGCATGTTAAGACCAGTATGCTTCCTAATATTTACAGTTAGTGGGTTGACTAATATTTATGACCATCTTGTAAGGTATAATTTTAACCCAGAATAATGCAAGCAATAATTTATCTGTAGGATTCTAGAGATTGCTTGTCCCCATGAATCATATCCAAAATCGCAAACAGCTGTAAGCATATTTAGAAAAAGTGAAATTGTTCCTAAGAAAAGAGTCAGCACCTGTCTGTAGAAATATCTGTATGAAAATGTGTGAGTTGGAAATTTCACACACCTACTGTAAGAAGAAAGCATTTAAACTGGATTGAGTTCTGAATTATCACTACATTTGTGTGTGTATGATGGCAAAATATTTTCAAGTATTCAAACAAGTTGTAAATTATTTTCCTTTTGGTTTCTGTGTTTGTTTTTACTGAACTTATGTACATGTAGACACTGGTTCAAATGAACATTTTAATGTTACCTCAAATAATTTCTCAGCCCTTTGCTTAGCAGAAATTATGACAAACATCAATATATCTTAAAATCACTGACAGTGAACAATTCAAAGGCAGAAATGATCCATTTTTGAAATAAAAGATATTTGCCAAGAATGTTTCCTGAGATCAGTGATTTTTTTTTTCTAGTTGCTGCTTTTGTCGGTGTCCCTGTACTTCCATGAGTGCTGCTAAGTGCAAACTAATGGCATATTTCAAAAAAATTGCATGGATGGAACATAAAAATCAGTCTTTCAAATGTCACAAATACATATCATTTTTAATATTAAGAATAATACCATAGCTCCTAGAGACCTGAAATAGCAGATAAGTCTTATTTTCTTGTCGCTAGAAAAATACCTGATAAGAAACACTTCTAGTCAAAGAATCAAAAGCTTTACAGTCTAAAACTTTCTATTGTTTCAACTTTTCAGATGGCAGAAATATGTTTTCTGGCTATTCTACTTGATATTTAGAAGTAGTCCTCGCACATTAAAAAGTTATAAGTGATATTGTTAGTGAAGAAGAATGCTGGCCAAGAAGCCTGCGCATTCTGCCTGGCTAATACACTGAATGTTAATTCACTAGCAGTGCTTGGTACTCTGCCCACTCTGATACTCTGCATGTATGGTAAAAAAAAACAACAAACTCAGCAGCAGCTAATGCACAGCAGTATATTACATGCTATTTCCCAAATATTCCCTACATGAAGAATGTCAGACCAGTCTCATGACAAGGGAAAATTATTAGATACTGGAGCTGGGAAATGCTAAATGGTTTCTTACCATTAGTAGAGAAAAATGTAGTCCGGACAAAGTCCATATTAGTGAAATTAGTGGTCCTGCTAAATGTGTTCTGCAGAAGTAAAATACAAATCTTTATTAAAGTGTATGTGAGCCAACACTTTTCTTTTTCAGTACGTGAAATATCTGGTTACTCTTCCCGTGATGTTTTATTCATACATGATTTCACAGTAGCTTAAATTTTCTAACACAACTCCCCAAATACATACTTGTATCCAGATATGTGGTCTCATTTTAGAAGTGCTGAATTCCCACATATCCCACTGAGTAAACACAACTGAGTTGATGCACAAAATTGACCTATTTATTTATGGTCATATCCAACATCCACTGAAATTAAGGAAAAAAGTAATGCCCTTACGTGCATTAAGATGAAGGAGTTTGCTAAGTCCTTTAACTTTAGGCACCCCCTCAAACAAAAGTTTGTCAAAAGAATCTTTAAAATGCAAAAAGTAGAATTTGGTAAAAAAGGCTGGTGTTCTACCGTAATGGGTTTTGGTAAAGAACAGTGGCCAAAAAAAAATAAATCTATATATTTCAATATTTCTTATTCAGAATATCACACAGAATTTTTCTTCCAAAGTATTTGTGAGAAAAATAATTCTTATTTTTCAATGTTCTACCATAAGGCAAAAGAAGTGTATCTGGAGAATAATGAAAATACCCTTGAGTAAATGCACTACAATAACACTATTCAAACTATTTTCATATCTCAGCCTATTAATGCAGGCAGTTTTCTCACGGCCTCTCACATAATCTATTTATACTGTGTCTGTCTGAACAATATGTGACTGAGAACGATATTTATTTTACTTTTACATCATACTGGGAAGCGTTCATTGCCCTCTTTTAAACAAGCATTTAGAACTTCCTGCTTCTTGTGGAAAAAAAAAAAAAAAGTTTCCTTTTAAATTATGTGCAAAGCTGAATGAATTTGGAAGAAAAAAACCTCACTTACTGAATAACTTGCTCCAAAGAACAGCATTATTTGTTAAATAAAGGAAATAAAAATTTGTTAAATAAAGAAGTAAATATTTGAGTAACAAACTTTTGGGGAAAACAAAAACAAACAAACAAGCAAAAACCAAAACCAAAACCAAACAAAAAAAACCCCCACCAAATATGTGGTGCATATCTAGTAAACGGATTTACCTGCTAATTTATGAATGCCCATGAGCCCTGTGCTTCCCTCTGGGCCCATCCTAGATAAGCTACACCAGCTTTCTGACGTGGCTGTGACAGCCTTTGCCCTTCTGCTCTTATCACGGTCAGCCCAGCTGGAATACCCAGGTACAGCCCTGTCCGGCAGCCGTCAGTGAGCAGCCAGATTTGCTTTCAGTGGCCTCTGTGCAACATACAAGCTTGAAAGGACTCAAGTGCTTAATGATATTATTCCAGTGTTCAATTCACTCTACCTGTCATTTAGAAATTTTAAAGAAGCCCACTTTTTTAATTAAGAAGCTTTGAACATAGAATTCGCCTTGTAACAACACAGGTTCCTTTTTCTAGAAGTGACTGAAGAAATTTCTCAGCGTGAGAGAAAGTAGTAAGAAGCACAACCCTGTGGGAGTGTTCGAGTGTACATATTTCTTAAGTCTTGTTGGTGAATAATGGCAAAAGATGTCAGAAAAATATATGTGCTAGGGGAGGAAAACTTTAAGTGATTCAGTCTGGCGAGTAATAGGCGTAGCTTGAATTTTAATCTTTCTCCATATAGGACTCTCCTTCCCCCTTTTTCTGTCTTATGGTTTTGATTTCCGCTTTTAATTTATTTAACACTTTTATTTATTCACATTCAATCTTATACGAGTGATGTATTTTTTTCACAAGAGATGCTCGTTCCCAGATACCACTCATTATTTATAGCACTATGTGCTAGAGCATAAACTTTTCAGATATTGAAGGAATAACACATTCTTGCATACTGGAATGTCTTACATTTAGTGCCATTTAATACAAAATATAGTGAATATAACTACTTTGCCTTTTCCATATCCACCCTCCAAGAAATGGCTTTCACAAGAAAATATCTGGATTGCAAACAGTCTCTTCAGTGCCAGAAAAAACTCTGCTGTCTCAATACAATTCTACAGTCCTGTTAAACTGCAATTTTAAAGTTGCCTGGCTATTCTTTCATGTCTACAAATCACATCATTGTGTCTCCCAGTGTTAATATGTTCCCTCAGTAACTGGTTCATGTGAAATGGGTTGCTATAAAATTTGCATACACATTTTTACGGTACCAGTGAAGAGGAAAACCCAGGCTCAATGGCATTGCAAATTTACTCCATAATTTCTTACTTCAGACACATTAAAAGATAGGAATCTTTTGTTTGGACCAAATTAAACAAACTTAAATAATATGTACTTGCCATGAAATATTTAAAAATCATCTCTACAATGGTAAAAAGAGTTAAATCAGTCAAATTTAAATGACTCCTGTAAACCCAGTTATAGTAGGTTGAACATAGCTTTATATTAAATTTTAATCTGCAATATTTACACCAGACAAACTGAAGAAATCCAAGCCTGCAATCCCTCAAGGAAAACAGTAATTTTTGTGCATGACTTTATTTTGCACAGACCAGAAAGATCTGCTACTCCAGACATTTGAAGTAGACGTCCATTTTCATTCATTCTGTTAAATGCAGAACAGTGCTCAGAAATAACATCCAGATTATACATATATTTTTGTTGCTGATCTTTTACTCTGACTCCAAGACACAATGGAGTTTGGCTCCAGTCTGATCAGAGCTGCTTTTGCTAGGTTTTATTTCCATTAATTGATGTGCCCACACAATCAGTACCCAAAAATAGACAAAAGCAACCCAAATAAAATGTTACTACCCCTAGATATTAATTGTCAACCCTAAAGAGGGTATTTAGAGAACAGCCTTTACACGGCTGAATTCATGTTTATTGAATGTGAATTCAGCCAATCCTGAAGTCTGCAAAAAAGCAAGAAATTAAAGACAGTCACTTTTTTATGCTGTTTTAACCAGAAGATGATGTGTCAACTCTCCCTTCTCATTTCAGAATACGTAGTCACCTTTGTTCTTAGAGAAGCTGTTCTTCTTGATTTGTGAACTATTTTTTTGGGTTCTGAAGTAGGAGAATTATCCACTGGACATAGATCTTGTTTCGTTACTGTAAGTCAGGTAGTTAAAGACTGTGAGGGAAGGCCAGGCATTCAAATAATCCACCTCGCAATTCATTAAAATGTGATCATAATGCCAGCAAGATGTAGAAAACCTTGACAAGCTAAAGAGTACCTTTCATAGAAAGGCAGTGTCATCATTTTTCTGCAAAAGGGGAAACCAAGCTATAAGTGATAAAGTGATCTGAAATAATTTGTAATTTTCACATGGTAGGTGGTATGGTGCCTTTGTATTGGATATGAAGGTGGAGGTTTTCTCTTCTTCATATATTTTGAAGACATCTAAGAGAACATAACAGAGTGACAAAGATTCGTCCAAAAGAAGGGCTGTTTGTCCAAACCTAGATTTTTCTTTCAATTTGTTAAGGATAAAAATAAGAAGCAATTTAATAACTTTCAAGGAAAAAGTAACTAGACCAAGAGTCAATCCTTTTGAAAATTCTTTACTGTCAATAAATATCTTCACGGAGAAAAAAGCACAAGACTTTCTAGTGCAGCAGACAAGACAGAGGTTGACTGCTCTACTCTTCTAGGCTCTGGTGAAACTCATATAAAGTGTCAGGTACCCCATTTTAAGAATAAATTAAGAGAATCTGTTTGAGAATAAATGAATCATCAGAGGATTGGGAAAAAAAAATGTAACAAGAGAAATGGTTAGAGGATCAGCAGTTGTTTAGAGAAGTCTTAGAAAGGAAATGATGACACTCTCCAAGTATGCAAAAGGTTGCTATGACGAAGACTGTGACGTAGTTCTCCCACAAGAAGCAGAACAAAGAGCAATTGGCTTAATTTGCAGCAGAGAGTCATGTTTGATATTGGGAAAGCTTTAATACCCATCAGTAGAGCTGAATAACAGGACCCAGTGATGGAGAGTGAAGCCCTCCTAGATCTGCCGGGACAGGGGAACAGAAACAGCCACAGGGCGAGAATCAGCATCTCTGAGAGGTGCTTTACTTGATGCTGCCTCACAGCAGGAAGATGGACTAAATGATCTCCTTTGTTCTCTGCTCTATTTTCAGTGTCATTTCATGCTGCACTTTGTAACAAGTTTCCAGTGGAATACCACTACTGAGAAAATGTGTGCTGGAGCTTCTGCTTCATAGAGGTAGCATGCAGTTTAGACTATAAAGTGCTGCTGGGTTATCAGCTCAAAAACATTTCAGCATCAAAAGAGTGTTTGTCACACTTGTGTCTACAGTTTTTAGAGACCCACAACCTATGACACTCATGTCAAATTAATTGTGTTAGCTTACCTTAGATAGAATACACGTTTTTTTTCTCCTGGAAATTAATCAACACTGAAGGAAACCACTCCATTATGCTTGGCAAGCCTGTAAACACTATGTCATATTTACTATGTAATATATAGCTGGTTAATGACTAATGTACATTTAAATAAAAGAGATGTGGGTCTCCAGCTTACAGTCACTCTTATTGAAAAATCTTATTGAGTTAAATAGGAATAAAATAAATGTGCTTTTATAGAAATGACTGAAAACCCAAGAGAACCAAATAATGAATGAGATTCTTTCAAAAGAATTTTTACATGGAACAGGATGCAGAACAGAGCTCTCTACTAAGAATATAATTTTCCATTTGTGTTGGCCATTTTAAAAATACTATACAAAACCAGTTTCGCTTCCTATTAAATACTTATGGACTTTTTCATACACACAATTCAGACAATCATATTTCCTATCTGGTGATTCTGGGTCTTCTTCTCTTCAAAGAGCTGGATGATTATAAAGACAAGAAAAAGGATATTCTGATAAAATAATTTAATTCTTAACCTTCTAAATAAAACCACTTGTGGATTTAAAGCCATTCCTTATGGTGATAGAGAATATCCTTGTGTTCAGTTATTGCCTATATTGAGCACACTGTTCTCAAAAAGCAAAGAGACCGGAAGAATTAAGAAACTGATGCACAGTTTTCTGTGCCTTATGTAATCATGAGTTGATGGGTCTTGGACTATCTCTTAGACTTCAGAAAAGCCAACACAGAAATCCAAAAATCAGTCAAGCAGTAGATCTAAACCCAAATCAAGCTTTTACACTTAATGTAAGCCTAGGAAGTCTGGGCAAAGGGCACACTGTAGGTCAGAGACAGGTAAAGCTGTTGCATAGGTCCTATCAGTCACTTCTGTTCACCAGCTTTATACAAACAAAATGAAACCAGGAAAAAAAGAGGGTCAAGTACTCTAGAAGTCTAGAAATGTCATATTTAAGTCACGTTTTGTACTAATTTGCTGTATGATTGCCAGCTGCCCTGACTCACGAGTTTATAGTCATAGGAATCACAATAAATTTTATAGTCCTGCTTAGCACCCAGCACAAGGCTTATCTCTCCTCAGTATCAAATGGCAATTCCTTCTCCTTTAGAGTACAAAATGGCAAATCCTTAAGCACACATCACTTTTTAACTGGACAAGAAGAAAATACACACTTAAACATTTGCTTTGGTGAAAAAAAATGGGAATATGTAAAAGACAGAATGCACATTTTTTTTCAGAACAGGCCAAGCAATTCTCAGACTAGTAAGGAAACTAATTCAAGCTATAATAATTATTGTACAAAATTTCATTATAAAGCAGTAATTTGACTCTGTTTTTCCTTGATGAAAGATATCTGACATTATTTTTAAAAGCTTCAGACCTGAAATACAAGAATGTGAATTTTCATCTTCTACAGCCACCAATCTTTTATTATAAACAGAAGGTCATATTATGGTTTCATTTTTAAAAAATAAAATATCCTGAAGTATAATCTTATAAGAGGAGCCATAAAAAAATAATACTCTCAGACCGGCTGAACCTTCTTTCAAGATTCAAAGAATACTTTTAAAAACTACAAAAAACATTTTGCTGTCTACAGCATATTTGGCAGATACATTTCATACATTTTGCATTTCTTTTTTAATGCCACCAGTTTTGTTCTCCTTTAATCTGAAACATATCATAATAAATTATCAATTCACTGTTTGAAAAATAAACTATATGAAGAAGCTGCTTGGTTTGGAAGATAGCACCAAACTGTCTTGACAAACAGAAAATCTGAGAGGTTGTGGGGAGACTTGCAGGAAAGGAGGGGGAATTTCAGTAGATGGTGGCAGCTCCATAACTCTGTACTAAATTCACAAAAACTTGCTGGCCAGCAATGGTTGTGGAGAGGATTCAGAACACACTGAGAAATGAGGCTATGTAAAGTGATGGCAAGGGATGAGAGAGAGATCTACCCCCAGAATGACATATTTTGTTGTCATTACAGTTGAATACTTGAGCTCGTCAGACTGGTCAGACCATTGAGCCTCTCAGCCTGGCAATGCCATCTCCTGCATGTCCTTGTAACGCTTGTAATGAAGGGTATCAGAGATCCCAGTGACTTCAGGTGACTTCAAGTTTAGCACTTTGACACCATGGAACAAAATAAAAATGTATCAAACTACGCTTAATCCTAAGGATCCCCAATTTGCCCCCGTGAGACTGCTGTAATCCATAATCCAGAGGAGTTAGGGGAATGCTGCATCTCTGGGACCTGGAAGGAGAAGTGAAGTTGAAAATAGACCCTTCATAAAGCATATAGGTTTCCATCCTGGATGTGCGTTTGACAGATAGATTATGATTATGAGATAGACACTTCAGACTAAACAGCAGGTATCCTTTAGGATAAAATATAACCTAAATTATAGCCATAGTTGGATAGGTTAAAGAAACCCCAAAACAGTAAAGCCACAAAAGTAAGGCTTTTGTGAGGCCTGAAAGTTTCTACAAAGTCATCTAAATTATTAGAATTTTCTTGGATGCATTTTTAAAACCTGTTTTTCTCTCTTCTATCATATAATTTGAAAAATAATTGTTTATTTTTGTGACTTAATTCCATTGCTTCTTTTGCCAAACATTTCTCATTTTAAATTGACACAAAAATGGCATTGCAGGCCATTGGGTTAACAGTGAACAGGTTTCATACAGTGTGAACTCCTCCTTGGGTAGCTGAATTTTCTAATTGTGACTGAAAGACAGATAATTCCTCTTGCAGAGCTGATTCAAACAATTTGGAGGAGACACAGGGTGCAGGAACACAGTGGAAGACCTTTAACAGCATGATAAATGACTGTTCCAACCTGTCCAAGTCTCAGGATCCAGTTTGCAGTGGTTTTGGTTTTATAAATGAAGAACAGATTCTGAATAGATTTCTGCTTGCAAGCATATGTGTGGCTTCTTCAGAGACAAGCTTTTCATCTTGTTATAAAAAGCTGATACATTCATTTTAAAACATCCTATTTAATTTTTACATGTAAGGCAAAATAACTCCATCCTTAATTTTAGTTGATAGAGTCAAACTAGCTCAACATACTCGGATTTTCACAAGTGATTAGCTGGTGTGGGTGCCTGGCTGTTTGTGTCCGTCATCCAGTGTGTTATGCAATACCTGATTTTCAAAAACTGCTCATTGAAAGTCTCTTTGAAAATCAGATCTATTAGAAGTATTTTGGAAAATTGTTAGTCACTTTTCCAATGCTTGACTTAGATCTCTAAGGGTTTGGGTTCCTGGTATATTATGATAGATGACGATGAGTCAAGAAATTCAGTGGCTAAATTTTGAAATGGTATAAATCATAGGATGCTGCAATTTCAATAAGACAGTATATTTTATGTCTCCTGGGGGCATGTCCCATCATGGTCATAAATTCATCTATTACGTATGCAGATCTAAAAAGACCAATGACCAAAAAACCCAAAAGAAAGATAAAAAATGCAAACCAAGAATCATCATAATCAAAGCATAATTTAACTTCAATCAGTTGAAACACAATGGACATGCACGTTATCCTCTAAATTAAAAAGTAGCTGGTCTTTTTGGAACAGAAGGTTGCTCCAGGAACATGGTATGGAACAAAGAAGTAACTGGAAAACATGTTGTAAAGAAGGAAATAAAACAATGAATAATATAGAAAAAGGATAGCCTTCATTTTTTCTGATTACCAATAGAGTAAACATTCCATTGTCATTCAATAACTGAAGGAATTGCCATCACATTAAAAGCTTTTACATGCAGAATTAAGCTGTTTTGTTTAGAAAATCTCATTTTGTTTTATCCAGGTTGACCATGGAAAATTACTGTTGAGGAACATCAGTGCAATTACTCTTTCAGAGCAATCTTTTGAGGAGGCTTATTTATAAGAATAAAAGTAGAATATGTTTTAAGCAGTAGTCAAAAGCAAGTCCATATCTGGTAAATGGCAATTTAAAGTAAATGATTCTTAAAATGCTTAATGAAATGCAATGGATATTTTGAAGACTGTTCCTTGAACAATATTGTAACCTGCAAGTATTTAATGGCTGGCGATGCTAATTCTGAGTGTTTTTGGAAGTAATCTTATTCTATATTGATAGAAAAAGATTTTAAAAATATTTAAGACTTTTTTATTATTATTTATGACCTATGATAGTGTGAGAATTAATTTAAAAGTTTCCTACTGCCGTTTTTTATGAACTTCCATTTCACCCTTCTTGAGGAGGCTTGTATTCTACTTTTCCATGTGTTCAAATCAGGTAAAATTTGAGTATAGTGTATGATGTTCTCATGGTTACTTCTCCATCCTGAATGCTAGATATCATCTATGCTATTTGGACTCTGCTCCCACATCATTATTTTTCTTTATTATGTTTTTTAATTTACTCAAATGCAGTGAGTTACTTCAAAGGTTGAAGAGTAATGAAAAGCACATCCTTTTTGTTTGAACCCCACAGGGCACACCCTGTTTAGACAGGGCTGATGCTCATGTAACTCATCACCATCTACCTTAAGATTCTCAACAGTTCCTCTCTATAGTGAGGTCACACAATCCAAACAAAACTGGTAAGCTTTGTGATGTTATTGCTTATATCTTCAAAGTCACTGTTTTGTATGTTTAGCTGAAGTTAGAAATTATTTATTTCCTCAGTAGATTGCTAACATACAAAAATGAACATTTTAATGCAGAAGACACAGACACTAATCCTATTGGTTTTCTATTCCAGTCCTTTTTTCAGGACTTTCCTCAGTAAAGCACTCACTAGCTTCCCCTGAAAAAGTTTACTCTCTGTGATGACTAAATTGGAAATCAAGGATGACCTGGTTATTCACATGTTTTTCATAATCTGGGAATAGTCTGTTCAGAGCCGCACAGGATGTGTCTCATTTTGAATGCTGGTTCATAACCTCTGACTAACAGAGGACATGAAAGGACTATAGTTCCAACATTTGCATGAATTACTGTCATCCTTTTCTAGGGCATTGTGTAATCCAGCTGTGATGATGAGGCTTGTCCAGAGCATGATCTAAGGGCCATCAAAATGAGAATTAAGGTTTGGATTTTTCATCTGAACATTGAAAATTGACTTGAACTCAAGATACTGCAAAATATAAAGAAAGGCCAAATCTGACGAAACAGCTGCTCACTTGAAATTTTATCTCCTGTTACCCAAACTAATCCTCTCCTCTCCAGTGATCACTCCCTCTTTCATGGCCTACACTTCCAAAGTGACATTCTTTCCTGGGAAGGTCTCTTCCATAGGGAGTTGTAGCCTCCTGGTACCTTTGGTGAGGGACATCTGTTAGCACACTCTTTCCTTCATGTAAGAGATTTTCCGGATGGCATGAGACTGCTGACACTGGGACAGAAGCCAGGCAGGAACAAAATGTAATGCTGTCTGTCATCGAAACACAGCAAATGGAGCACCTGAGTACTAATACAGAGGTATATCAGTGTATGTGGTAGCAAATGTTTTTGCACGTTTTCTTCACCATTAAAGGTGAAGAGGTAAAGTCAAGGTGAGGTTCTGGAGCCTTTGGTCCATGATCACTTTTACTTTTCTCTCACTCTTTGTTTCTAGGATGACTATGAGCGGGGAGGACTCATACAAAATCTAATTTTACCTATTTGCTGAATTTTTGAGGGAGAGAGGTAACAGTGATCTCAAAATGTACATCTACACTACAAAACTGTGAGGAGCAGTTAGGACAGGCTTCCTCTGCAAGGGTGGAAGCTCAGAGCATTTGAAATCATAGAGAGTAGTAAGGCTACATTGATATTTGGCTAGCTCCTGCAGCTGCTGGATATGCCTGGGCAAAACCATTTGACTCAGGAGAGAACAGAAATGCCGGTAGAAAGGAAAGCCAGTGTCGAGTACAGGAACAGACTGTCCTTTCCAGAAAAAAAGACCAAATTAAAGGACATGATCCCATGTCAGATACTTCAGCTGAGGACAATTTGAATTTGTTTCCTTGAGTGACCTTTAGACCCCACAGATTCCCTTCAGAAGCGAGCAGGGAGATGACTGTGAGGGGCACACAGTACACGCTCTTGCAGAGCGGGACAGAAGGGAAAGCAGACAGTGACAGAAGAGACTATTCCTCCAAAGGAAGGCTCTCTCTTTTGAAGTTTGGTTGCATTTTGTTAAAACAGTTATATAAGAAGTGCTTTCACAGCTGCAGAAAAATAATGCTACTGGTAGCACACATCCAAAATCTGATACATTGGTCCTTTTGATCTGTAGAAATGTCAAGAAGTGCAAGACTATCGTTTCTGAGGTCGCAGAGCACTGAAGGAAACTTTGATACTCAGAATATCCAGAAATTACATTTCTGTCTCTTTAGCTGCCTTGTCAGACTGGGTCAATATTTACCTGGATCAATGTTTACTAAGCTTAGGTCAATATTTACTCACATTTTTAGTAGAGGAACTCCATTGCCATGGTAAAGAACAGTTTACTACAGGTAATTGGAAGAAATTATTATGCATAGTGTAGAAAGGAGAGGAGAGACAGGCAGTAGTATATTAGAGAAAGTGGAGGATGTCATGCTAGGGAGCTAGTAAAGCCCAGGCGTGAGATACAAAGATAGAGGAGGTGGAGAGGGCCCCTGAGAGGCAGCCAAACAGAAGATCTGGTTTCATCCCTTCCTGATGGGGATTGGCACTTACCTAGCTGGTTCATGAGGACCTTGAGGCAGATTTGCCTGCCCTCTTCCTTACCACAACCACCACAACAACGCTAACCAGTCTTTGATCATCAAAGCTGGGATCTATTAGAAGGCAGACCAAGAAAAATGTCTTTTTCAGTAGTGGAAACTTAGAATGAGGTAGAACCTGAATCTGTGGGCCACCGTGTTCCTGCAGGACAGATCCTGTCCTCCTGCTTTGGTTTTACTCCAGTAACATTATGAATTGCAATAAATACTACCTTTTTTTCCCCAGGCTCCCTAAAAAAAACCCTCTTTCTTTCCACTCCAGGGGCAGATTATGTTGGCTCCCCATTCCTCTGAGGAGTCCGCAACCTGTGCTGGCAGCGCCTTTCTCCCAGCTCAGCCCCGCGCTTCCGGAGCTCTTCCCCCAGGGTAGGTTTGCTCCTTACAGGGCAGCTGCTCATCTCCTTCCTGCAGAGACTTCCACTGGATTCAGGCAGAGCAGTCAACAGCAGGCAGGCTTCCTGTCTTTTCTCCCACCACTGCCCTTTGAAAGGTCCACAAAATAAGCTGTGAGCAAATGAAGCAGATGCTATCCATCAAAATTTAATAAAAAGGCTGTTATATAAATAACATTAACATGCAGTTGCCTGTAACTTTCTGGGAATCAGCATTCGGAGCAGCATGTAGCCCTATAAATTTGTTAAATTGGAGAAATAAAATCATATAGAAAGCAAGATTTTTCTAATAATGATTTTTCATATTGACTAAAATGTAGTCAAAGTAGGTCAGATTGAGAAGGAGAGCTTATCAATGCTAGACCCTGTATATGGTCATGGGCCTTAAAATTACATAATCACTTAATATTGTTGTTGGGTTGTGTGGGTTTTTTTTAAAAGTTGTTTATCTTCTGAGTGAATAGCAGGGGGAAAAGACTGAGGTTAAAGGAATATTTGTACCAGAAAGGATCCCACATTCCCGTAAAAGCACAGAAATGACTCAAAGCAATTAATAGGGTACTGCACCAATATTCAGTGTCATAAGTCCTCTCCCATTACAGTTGCTCAGTCCTCCACATACTCCACATTTTATTTCAGGAGGGCTTGGATGCCTAACACACACCCCTTCTATCTCTGGGTATCAACAGGCAGTATAAGTGTTTTCATAATTCCTAAAGGTGGTAACATATTTTCCCCTCTGAGCTTCTTGAGATGGACTTTATTACACAAAAAGTAAGAAAATTCTCCCTCTATGGGCAGCAGTTCCTTTGCAGGCAGTCTGGGAGCCCACAGTCCACCGGGCAGGCACTCTGTGCTCCACCTGCTCCCACCTTGATCTTCACGGTTTTGTTTGATTTTCCCTCCTGCCTAAGGCAAAAAAAAAGAGAGGTGGCTGCCCATCCCCTCCTGTGCCTCCAAAGAGATGACTAACTATTAAGTTATAACACCTTTCAACCACATAACAGATATCAGAACAAATGCATTACGATTTTACTAGGAAAGGATATGAATGGGTTTTGTGAAGCAAACTGACAACAAGTTTACCCTGACCTGTTCCTCATCAAAATCTTGCTTTGAAATGTTTTTAAACACCAGATGCAGCTGGTGACCAAGGTTCAAATAATTGACATTACTAAGATGCAGCCAAGATTTCAGCAAGCCTCATGGCGACACTTCTGGACAAAGATAAGGCTTTGTTGTAAGCATGAAAGCTTGGAACACCACTAATCGTATGTAGAAAAATGTCAGAATAAAAATCATTAGCAGTCTTGAATTCAGTGGAGAGACAGGGGAAAGAAGTTAGCTCAAGGACTAGGGGTGAATAAATGATCCCTAACTTTTAGAGTGAACTATATGAAGAGGCTGTAATGTAAGATGTCTGATGACACCTTTGTGCTACGCTGACCAAAACCAGCAGTCAACTATTCTACCATGTTTTCTTCCACCAAAGAGGAACAATTATAAGAGCTGTTTTAATGGCTCTTCTTGAAATTAAATGACGAGAATAGCTAAAATTTTTAGAGTTTATTGTGTTTCTAAAAATTCAGACTTCTTTTAAACATCATTTCACATTTTACAGGCTTTAATTTCAGATTTGCACCTGGTCTTAGCCTAGGGGCAGAAATAAAAGGGTACAAGTCAAAACACAGAGACACAAGCCTCCAGTATTTAGGTAGGACAGCTAACAGCACAGGGAAGCTACACATGTTCACAATGTGTTTGGATTACTAAATAAATAGTAATTATTGTATTTGCTCTCCTTGCAGTTTGCTAGACTTTTAAAATTTCACAGGAACAGAGAAACTATTTTAGCTTCCATTGATATTTGCATGAAACAGAAATTACTAAAATAAAATGTAAATCTGAACAATGAGCCAGATACGTTTTTCCTTTCATGCTTCAAAAAATCTCCACTGTCTCCTAAAAAAAACCCAAAAAAACCCACCCCAAAAATACCAGTTAAAGTTAATTTCCCCTCTGCTTTGCTGTCCTGGTGAGAAAGCAGGGAAAAAAAAAAAAAAAAGAAAAAGAAAAAGAAAAGTTTATATAAAGCAGTTCTAACCACAAATGTTAGAGTTGTTCTACTAATGAAAACATGATTTTCATATATATCAAAAACATGCTATAGTTTGAAGAAATACATAAAAACTCTATTATTAGTCAGGATAATAGTATATTACACTATATACTACTTGGTTTGACAATGATTATGGCATAAGCAAAGGCAGGTTGATATCTGTTTAAATAGATTTACCTAAAGCTACCCCTTTTTCTGATATTAATCTGCACTTTGACTAACTCCAAGATTAATTTTATATCATTTCCTTGAATTACAAATACTATAAACAAGAGGAAAAGCCAAATATTTTTCTCAGTAATGAGTCAGAAAAAAAACATTGTTAAAACCAAGAAAACTTTCCTAAATATATGTTGTAGGGACATAAATAAAATAAGTAAGATGAATTACAGCTAAGCATCTGTCTTACAATGTACAAGTAGTTTGGGATTCTAAACAGATGAAAAAGAAATAAAGCAATTGAAAAAGAAAAAGGAGTAAAAGAAAGCAAAAGAGCTGATAAAGTTTCTGGCTGCAATACAGGAGACATATCATTACCATATGATCTAATGTGGGTGTCAGCCTGGATTGTGTTCATTGAGAGAAACCTTATTTTTTAACTGTGCTATGGAATAGAAGCAGGAGGGTTTTCCACCAAGTGACAGTCACTGAGCTGAACTTACCCCCTCCTCCTTTCCACACCTGCAAAGCCTTTTGCCTGGGTTGAATATTTAGTTTAATTACATCTCAGCTTTGAGAGCTCCTGTTGCAAATCCCTGGATTAAAAGGTACGGTTTTCAGTAATTCTCCTGAACTATGCTGCACTAATAAAACTTCAGGCAAGTCTACGGCAAGAACTAGTTGAATTTTAAGAGAAGCAAGGAAAAAATCCTACTAAATGTTTAGCAATGTTAAGTTTTGTATCCAGGACTTTTGTTTCTTGGGAACATGAGAACGCATTCTCAAGGACTGTGCAGATTTCCTACTGTTTATTTGACTGTTCTGTCTCTTGTTTTGATTTGTATAAGCACTGCTATAGTCCTTTCTTTTTTCCTTACTGTAAACTTTTGCAGCAGTATATTCTCTGTTTGCAATCCAGTGTTTAGAATCGGTGATGTAGTGAATGTAAAAAATGTGTGAGCTCTTACATTTCTGTTTTAAACTGCACTCTGTGATTTCTTTCTCATTCAGATTTCTTCATATATGTTCCAAACATTAATGAATATAATTTCAATTGCAGAGAAAAAGAAAGTGTAGTAGTTAAACAGGCTCAGTGTATGCCTTTGTAATGTTAGAAAGTGCTATGTTACAGTGTACAAACAAGGGACTCGGATTTAGAGAAAGGTCCTATGAATGAAATAGTAGAAAAGAAAATTCTTGGAGTTGAAACTCCTGTTAACAGAGTTTTAATCTCTTTAAAACTTCCAACTCCTATGTTTGCATATCTAAACTTTATTACACAAAATGGGTAAAACATATAATGAAGGGGATTTTTTTTTGAAACTGCACATCTTTTTCTATTTGTTTTTTGTGGCATTTTGAGAGATTTCTAACAGTAGGTGAACTAACATTTAAAACTTAATATTAAGGTAAACTGACAAGAAGACCACCAATACAGTGGTGACGTGAACTGATGAAGCATATTTCCAGTGGTATTTTAAACTGAAATGTGGCCAAGTCTATGGTATAGTTTCCTCTGTTTGTGGAAAAGTCTTCCTCATTGTAAACACATAATTAAAGCAAATTTAAACAGTTATGTCCTGCAAACATAAATATTGTGTCACAGACCTTTAAGAATTCAGATTTTTTTCCCCCCTCTCTTTTTTTTGGTAGGTGAAATGTAAACATTTACAAAAACTACAGTTTTGTAAATACTTTTTTCTCTACCTGTTTATCTTCATTTACACATGCAAACAATAGGAACAGAGATAAGTGTGCCTGTAGTATGAATACATCTATGAATAAAGATATGCAGACACAGATCTGTTCCTATTTCCTGATTAATATGTAGCTTGTGTCTGCTATTTTCTCTGCTGTGCCCTCAGATTAGATCCTAGATATCCTTTGTTGTCTTACAGCTTTACTTTATTCACAGCTCTTACTGATTTTATTACAGTTTTGACAAAACAGGGACCGAAGGAAAAGGCCTACTTCAGGGCATAACAGAGATAAGTGAATTCATCAGTATTAATGTGAACAAGAAGTGTGAAAACACTTCCAAAGTGCCTTTGCATTGTTTTGGGTTTGGGGTTTTTTTGGTTGGTGCTTTGTTGTTTTTGGGTTTTTTTTAGGAGTAGTAATTTAACTCCAGGATAAGATCCTGACGGTGCATTCTTGGGATGGACGGTGCTTCAGCAGTGACCCTGGGGGGGAACACAAGCAGTTTTAGATATTTTAGAATATTTTTAAAATATACAAATATGTAAAAGAGAGCCAGAGAAGCTCTTTAAAAAGTCCTGACTGCCAGTGCCATGCCACGGATGGTGTGCAGCATTCCCAATGTTTCTGGATGTTAATATACATTCTGAAAAATAATTTGTACTGGAGCAATGTTTTATTGATCATTTTCACAAGGCAGCTTATTACGATGAATGGCGATGATTTAGCAAATTTGCCTTCCTGTTTCAGACTATTGAGAAATTGCATTGTTATTTTACAATAATTCGTACATAATAATGATTATTTCAAAAATCTTTTTTTAGATTAAACTGAGGTAAGAACTCACCACCATGTATTAACATGCATTAGTGTGACATCCTTACTTGTCGTGTGTACTCTGCATGCATCATGGGGGTGTTGCTGGGGAAGGGGCACGGCCCCAGTGTCGGTGGGGGGGCCAGGGCAGGAGAGAGCGCGGGAGGATGGGGACACAGCCTGCCCCTGTTACATGGCACGAGTTTGCACGGCACTGAGTCGGGCTAACCGGACATGCTAAAATGCTCTGAGCTTCCAGCTGACACTGGGGTCTGAAACCCCTCAGAGCACGCAGTAGGTAGTGTGTCTGCTCCAGGAACAGGTCCAACTAGGAAACCAACCATGTCTCTTAAAGAAGCAACAGAAACACTGTTTTACTCCATGTGAACTCATTTTGAAGTCTGGGACATCTGAAGATGTTAGATACCCATCTTCTGGTTAGGCAGAGGACAGAAATGTAGGCTATGATTTTTAAAACACTAGCATAGTTTATGTGTTAACCTTATCGTCCTCTCAAGACTAAGCCTTAAAGGTTTCTGCAGGATTGCATTATCAGCATCTGAAGGTAGAAATTCATAAAGGAAACTGAACCCTGGCACAAAATAGATTGTGTCTAATTCAAGGCCTGTGTTTTTTATTTATTTAGCTTTTTTTTATACTAAGCACTCCTGTTATAATACGTGGATGTGGTGTTCTAGAGAGGCCTCAGTATACCAGTCACCTAACATCAGCTGCCCATGTCGGTAGGTTCCATACCTCAATGTAGAGAAGGAGACAGTCCTCCTCCTCTGCTTCTCCTCCAGGTTATTATCTTTCCATTAGTCAATATGGAGCTGAGAAATGCTATACCACGCCCTGAATGGTTAGATAACTTCTGCTAAAAAAAATTAATCCCAGCTAGGGCCCAGACAAGGCATTTTGGAAGTTATTGACCTGAAGAAGCAACTGGATGTTTTTGCTTTTATTACAAAGAGCAACATCTGTACTCAGGACTGTGCCATCCATTTTAAGAAAAGGCTCCTAAATAAGTGACAAGTTTACCTTTCTGTCACTTGGCAACTTCAAGGCAGGTTTCTTCACACTTTTTTTGGTGGGTTGTTTTTAGACCCGTGAAGGTTTGTAAAATATAAGCTTTGTTATATAAAATAAATAATGAAATAATTTTCAGAAAATTAGCTGATCTATAAAGCCTTGATACAAAACCTGAAAACAGCTGTTTTGCAATTTCTCCTTAGTGCACAACAATACAAGTAGCACAACGTACAGTCTGTTGAAATGCATTTAGGCCTAGGTCCTGAGAACAGGTATTTAATCAGTTTTCCTTGTTAATACCTGTGTCAATACACACTTGTGTAAAGTTGCTCCTGAGCATGAAAGTCTGCAGAAAGAGGCCCTCAGGCCCCAGTAAAAAGTGTGCTGACAATACTACAAGCATCACTTCAAATGCTTATGCAGTGCAAAGCAGAGGATTTTCAGGGTACATTGTCGATATTGTAAAATCCTCTAGCCAAAAACTTGAAAAAAACCAAGAATATCCAATATAACACAACATCGTATTCCATTTTATTGTGCTGTTTAAACTAGAAAAGAAGTATAGCTCATTTAAACAACTAAAGATCTTCCCCTCTCTTTCCACCCTGTCACTAGATCCTACTCTTTCTCAGTCAGTTTTACTAGGCTATAATTTAAAACACACAGCAAGCTGGCACTTTAAAAAAATATTTCTCAAGACATGAAATACTGCATTACAGTGAGTTTGGGAACCTCAGGTTCGTCCCCAGGGGACAAACTCATTGCCATGAAACAAATGCTAATGAAATCAAATAGACTGTTAGGTTGGCAGAAAACAGACACATGGAAAATGTGGCTTATTGTGTTGACTGTTTTGCATAACAAAGTTGACAGCGCTGCCTGTTCCTAATAAATATTACTCTAAATATGCAAACAGATGTGTTTACAGTTGCCTTTAAACTGGTCTGTAAAAAAAAAAAAAAAAAAAAAAAAAAGCCTATTGACAAGCAGTTACCAGACTCCTATCACATAACTGTCCCATTTTCATAATTCAGTTTTCATTTATTGAAAGGAACAGTTATGCAATTGGTGGATGTGCTGGACCTCCTTCAGCAGGAACTGTACAGCTATGGGAAACTGCTACTTTTGTTGTAAATCTCCTGCTCTGATCCCTAGGTTCTGCCCGGAGTCGATGAACTAAGCCATGAGGCTGGCTCTTCTCTTCGTCCTACTGCTGCCAGCATGCTTGGCCAAGCCGTTCCACCAGCAGGGCCTCTTTGACTTTATGCTGGAGGATGAAGGGTCGGCCGACATGCCTCCAACGGACGATCCCGTCATATCTGGATTTGGACCAGTGTGCCCCTTCCGCTGCCAGTGCCATCTTCGCGTGGTGCAGTGCTCTGACCTAGGTAAGTCTAAGAGTATCTTCACAGGGTATATATTTACATTCTAGCCACGGGTGCTGCTGAGATGGTGAGGCTGCTACACACTGCCTCTCTGTAACTGGGTTGTTGTCAAAGAAATATGCTACAGCTACTGTTAACTAGAATATAGTATATGAAGCAGGCCATAAAGCCCTGACAAGATGGACATTTGTTGTGACAATGAAGAATGTTTGAATTTTTTAATGTGTATTCTGTTTATGTATGTTTCCTTTGTTCTTTGAAAGACCACAGATTTCTGTTGCAGAGAAAATAACTTTTCAAGGCTATTCCTTCAAATGCATGTTAAATAAATTCGGTGAGGTCAGATGTGGGGATGGAAACATTTTAAAAGGTTCTAAATTGCATGGTCCAAGCTCCAACACCCTTAATCATACTGTCTAGTACCTCAACATAGAAATCATCCCATTTCCATTGGAATACATGAGTATGGAATAACCAACCCTGAATCATATATGCTGGAACCAGCTCTTTGGAGGAAAGAGCTTGGAAACACTCCAAAACAATGAACACGTTTTGGAGCTCCCTATTAAATATCTTTCTTAGACACTGTTCAAGCTGAAACCATGAGAACCTTTCTCAGAAACTCCCCTTAGTCCCTCATGTACAAAGGCTTGTCTGCACAGTTGGACCAGCAGGATGTGAAGCCATGCCTGCCATCCCTGTATTTGACTTTCCCATGCAGAAATCTCAAGTAATGAAGTTGACTACAGTGAGACTGCTCTTGGTTTAAGCCAGTATTATTCAATCTAAGTCAGTGTGCAGTGCAGAAAATCAATTAAAGTTGGTTTTGCTCACAAGGAAATTAGGAAATATATTCAGTGCACAGACAAATAACTTCTCTTATGATTTTATAAAGTTTATTTTTAAAAAAAAATCTTCTCTCAGCTGTTTAAATGTATAGCTGGGTATTTTTATTTTCCTATGTCTTTTATAATTACTGTAAATCATGGCACAAATCCACCAATTAGGACCTGGGTTTCATTGTGGTGGGTGTCGTATAATTACAGAAAGGAGGGGAAAACATTAGTTACATCCCTAGAAACTTCTGTGAATTTATTAAAGCAAGCCACATAATTACGCAATAGATACATTTGGCAAAAATCCAGTGAACAATGCAAACCAAGTCGCACAAATGAGCACGGACTAACCTAGCCATGCATTCATAAAACTTTCATAGTACTGTCCCTGTTGAAAGATATTTTCTTTTTTTACCACTTAGGTGCCAGATAGTAGCAAACATGGGGTGGGGAATGAGGAGGAGGTTGCCCCACATGCAGTGAAGGTCTTAAGTTTTATTGTTGTTACGCTGGCTAATGCTGATGGAATTTAAATTATTTTGAGAACTTGTTCCCTGTCTGCTTCAATTCTGCAGAGGGTAAGGAGATTTCACTTGGTAAAAAAGTAGAGATATTCACACAGGGACCCTTTGTGCTTGCTCCCATGTTCATTCAGTTCCCCTTCACGCACATGGCTTCCAAAGGGTTGCACTACAGTTCACTGCCTACACAAGTTTCTGGGTTAATAGAGTCCCATACTGACAAGGATACTCAGAATTAAGGCCCCAGGTCTGTGTTTGCCAGATAATTTCAAGAGGGGTGATAAGAAAGAGATATATTTTGAGCTTGGTTTAAGCCCACATGCTGCAGATACTCTAACGAAAAGATTGTGCTTTTGAAGAGGCTGGACTGATAACATCCAGCCTCTGGGCAAGAAGGAAGAGACATCTCCCTGGGCTTAAAATATGCAGCCCTGAAAAACAAATATTTCCCTGGCAGAGCTCAAGGAAGTAATAATCATTTAGAGTTCCCCAGCCTTGGCATTAAGTTTCATCCATCCTTGTCACATGTGGCTACGCCAGCCCCTGATGGGTCGTGGCCCAAGTGGGAGGCTCACCAGGGCCCAGGTCCAATGGCCGTCCCTGCGAGCAGGGACAGGACAGTTCTGTGTGCTGCCTGCTCGCAGGCAAATCTGCCCTCCGCTCTCCTCTCCTCTGGCCTTGAATCTGTTTCTATGTGACTCAGACTCAGAGAAGGTCAGATTTACCTACTGACTTGAGGAAAGCTGGGAGCTGGCCCCAAGAGCTAAAAGTTTTGTTGCAAACGTGCAAACGGTGGAGGTCCTGCCAGGATGACGTAGCATGCTCTTGGGCTGTGGGATGAAGGGTGCTCGGGGCGCAGCGATCAGGAAGACAATGTGCACACAGGAGCCATGAAACCAACAATGACAGTTGCACCTCCCTCTAACCACTGCTCCTGGTCTGCCTGTCCCTTCAGCTCCGGGCGTTTCCAACCCAACCAAATTAGCTACCTCCCTCCCCCAAAATTATCAAATTTAGTCATCTAGTCCTGTGGGCACTAATTGAAGAAAAACTGCAGGCAATAACAAGACTCCTCCCAGGGATATATTGAGATCTTACTAAATTAAGTTCCACAAAGGAAAACTGAAAGGATCCGGATTCTTTCTTCCACTTGCTCTTTGGCATAGAAGGAGCACTCTTTGCAGCCATGAGCCCCTGCGTGCAGAGGGCATGTCGGAGCAAGGCAGCTGGAGGACCCTAATGTGGTCTATTTATGGCAAGGTCTTCTCTTACTTAGAATGCTTCTGTTTGTGCCCAAAGGGACATTTTCTATGTGTAAACTCTTGCTTCATAAGGAAAAAGCCAACTGTCTGACACAGAGTTATGTGAATAAACCACAGGAGAACTATCGCATCCAGGGTCCAGAGATCAGATTTGCCCCTTGTCTCATGAGCACTGGATGGGAATAATATTAATAATAAAAAAAATAAAATCCAAATTCAATAAAAACAGTTAAAAATATGCCCAGTGGTCCAATTACACAGTTGTCAGCTGAATTTTTGCATTCCTGTACTTTTAAGCTTCAGTCACATCTTCCTAAGCACATACCTCTGAATTAATTTATTTTGCCTCCAAGCCAAGAGCTGAACTAGCAGGACGGAGAAGGCTGTCTTCTCACACCCTGAAGAAGAATTCTCTCTGAGCTGCGGTTACTGACAGATCGAGAGCAGAGCCCCATATGCCTACCTTATATGAGATGTATTACCTTTGTGCAACAGGCTCAACAATCTTATCAAGGAAGGCCACCGCGGTTATCTTTGTAAAAGTGTTGCCTTTTCTGAATCTGCCTCCTGTTGCTAAAAGGGAGCCACAGGTTCACTTTTTAATCATGCCTCAGTGTAAGGCGTTATTATGTTATAGCCAGACTTTCCATAGCAATCACAAATATCTTATTAGCAAATGCTACAGGTAGGGAGGAGCTGATATAGCTGGTCAGAGGCAGCTCTTCATGTTTTAAAATAATAAATACAGGGAAGATGTGCAGTCAGTTGGCCAGGCAAACATACCTTGTAAAAGCCCTAGTAAAGATTAACCGTTCCATTTAAAGTCTCATCCTCCCAAAGGGAGTCTCAAGAAAAGGTTCCTCCCAGAGCACCCTGGTAGGCAGGAGGATGCATGTGTGATTACTCAGCCCTGCAGTGGATGCCGAATGCTCCATAAGTGTGTTCGGAAGTGGTGGTCAGAGCTCTGTTTCACCTTCAGCTAAGTCTGGCAACCCCTTATGAAGTGAGCAGTGTCTGTGTTCTGCAGGATGCAATGAGATCGCCTTCCTTGGAGACTTCACAGGACATAGGGGGGTTCCTCCAGCCCTCTTGCCGTGAGCATCCATGGAGGTTTTGTGGTCTCCAAAAGATGTGTGAGAGATGGATGTCAGTAATCAAAGTTCAAGCAGTATTACAGCTTAAATTGGAATTTAACTCACAGCTCACAAATGCAGGTTTTCTCCAGCTGTAAAGTAAAGAAGGGTATATTGAAGCTCAGCATGGCTGTTGGAGTGTGTGTTTGAAAAGCACTTTGAGATCAGTGGGTGAAAAGCTCACAGATATGTAAAGCATTATTCCAGGTATCTGGTAACATGAGGCAGTTTATCTGAACAAATAGTGTCTAAATCGTATTAACTGATGGCTCTTCAACACCTGAACCATGGTAACATGACAACAGCTAATTTATTTGTTGACAAAAGATGATTTATCTCACTGTATAAAATCTTCCAGAAACATCTGAACATCCATTTTCTGATCGTGCCTCCATTTAGTAACCTCATCTCTCATTATAAAGGAAATTATGTCCTTTGATTTGCGCTTCCTTTGTCAACATAAAATCTTTTTAAAGAAAAATAATACATACCTCATTGATGATTAGTCTCAGTCATTTTAAGAAAACAGACAGGATTACTTACTACTGTGTACTTAACTTTAGAATCCTTGCCATTATTTCAATGTTTATCAATGTTTCAAAATCATAATTTTTAAAGCGAAATGTTTAGCTCAAAATCTTACAGGTTTCTAAAGATGCAATGAGAGAAAGCATGGATCCCTAAATGGCCAGACATTAGCATATATGATTTTTAAATAAATAAGTTTTTGTTAATTTACATCGTAATTACTGACCCTTTAGGATAAGTTATTCCATGGTTTATGCATTTTTTCCTTCTGACAATAAGGACTAGAGACTTACTCCTTTTATGTTTAGTGGAAGCTGACACTCATTAAATCCCTGAGTTCATGGAACTAGATCATTTAACAAAAATATTATCAATAAAAATGGAACCATAAAATCTGGGAAACTATATTGTCATTTATACTGAGAGTAGCCTCTGCATCATGATACCATGGACTTAAAACTGAAAACTAAGTGCCTTTTTGGTCAACAGTCTTTAGCCAAACATAACTTATGCTCTCATCAAACACAGGTCCTTGGGCTTTCCACATGCTAACTGGGTGAATTGTAATGCTCTAACATGTCGGAGATCAGACTGGAGGATCTATAGGAAGTATTACAGGTATTATCTGTAATATAGCAGTGATCTCAGGTGATGTTAGCTATCTAAGAGTCATCTGGGCTCCTTTCACAGGCATGGGGAGAGTTAGGCAGCTGTCCCATGGGGCACTTCATCCAGTGTAAGTTGGGTGTCAGTGACAGAAAGGATACATCTCTCTTGGAGAATTAAACTGCCAATGCAAGGCCTCCATGACCACTCAAGGCTATACAATTTACTTCCAGATTAATGAAGTTATGTGTGATAAAATTAAAGCATGGAAAAAATAAACTGAGGTTACCAGCATTATTTTATAATAAATTTGCCATGGATTATTAATATTTTTATATCTATTCTGCTTAAATATATGTTTTGGGATGCCTTGGAAGTTAAAGAAAGCATGAATTAAAGCCCTGTACTCAGTACATCCTGAAAAATTATTAAGTCAAGAACCTAATAATTAGAAAACACTTTTGAAAAGTTGTCAAGAAAAAAAATTGGCTTGGATGTATACTGCTTTATATTAACAAAAAGTCATTAGCTTTTGCCAGTATAACAGTAAAAGACATGCCTTGTTGCATCGCAACCTGAATTGCTGATGTTCCAGTTCTAGTTGATAAACATGATTCTAGGTGAAAATTAATCCAGTCTAAATACATCCCTTCTTTATTAGCTGCTTACTCCAAGGTAACCATTACCAACTCTGTGTGTTGGTTTTGTTTTGTTTTTCTTAGGTTTTTTTTAGATTTGTTTGCTTGCTTTAGACTAGAAAATGCCATTTAAAAAAACCTAGTGGCAGGAATGGAAATCCTGTCTGCCAAGTCCAAGTGATACAAGAAGGGACTGTTTTCTGTTTTGCACTGTGACAAGGGTGCATTTCCAAAATTTCTCAATGCACAAATAAATAGCTGATAGCTAGTAAAATGTGAGTCTATTATTATAAGTCATAGCAGGTGTTTACAGTGCCTAAAACATACTAAATAATTGCTGCTGACACCTGCTAGTGTTATGGACATCTATAGTATGTGTATTACATTCTTAACACCTTTATAGGGTGTATTACTTGGTAAGACATATAGCTATTTAAAACCTATCCATGTTTTCACAACATAAAGCCTGTGCTATTCAACTGCGAAAGGTTCCCAGCCAAGTCTTTGGAAGAGCTAAAGAGTCCAAAGGCTTCCTCCCAGTGTTCACTGAGAACCTACTGCAAACAGGGAGGAGACCCAGGAATTTGGGTCCTATGGGAAGCCACCAATGATAACAGCAAGGAACTGCCAACACTAGCCTCCAGCTACTCAGGAATATTCTGCTTGCAGAGTCCAGTTGCCATGGTATTTAGAAAAGATTCTAGTTTTAACCAGCTTTTCAAAACACCTCTCTCTAACCCAGATTTGAGAGTGTCCCCTCTTTATCAACTTTCAGCTCACTGGTCTGTGTTTTGCTTTACCCATGTCCTGGATCTGTCATGTGATTAAAAGGAAGTGGGCCAAAAGAAGATGATCAGGTTACAGAAAAAAAAGGGTATTTTTCTGAATATACTTTTTGCTTTCCTTAAAGTTCAAATCTAAGAATCTATACTTCAAAATACATTGTATTTTTTTTAAAAAAAACCACCTTATTTCTCCTGCTTTACATGCTTACCCTGACAAACAATATTGACAAATGCTGTAATTTTAGGTCTCTCTGGTTGTATTATACTTAAGGGCTCATTCACACAGAGCATTATTGTCCTTTACACTATGAAAGCAAAGTAGGTGGAGTAGAACTTGCTCATTGGCTTCTCTTCCAGGAAAGAGATTGAAACAATGACACAGACACAAAGGCACCTTAAGACCAAGGACCATGCCTGCAGAGGGTTTTTTTGGAGGGGTGAGGGGGTTGAGTTGTAGTTTTCAACTTACGGGACCAATTACGGGCCTCAAACAGCTCTGTGCAAATGACCCTGTTGTTAGCAGGTTTGCAGTTGCTATATAGGCAACTCTACTGCAAACTTCTTAGGCAGTCAACAGGGAATGAAAAAGGTGAAAAGCAGTATTTAAAGAATTTGTGTGCTCTCTGCATGTATGCTCTTAAGTAAGAGAGCATCCAGGAGAGCATCTCATACCAGCTTTGTGTTTGTTTCCTGGGATCTATTTGGAATGCTTTGAGTTGCTACAAAAATCTGTTAAGGAGAAGATACTTGCAGTTTTAATTTCAATAAGAAAAGAAATGCAATAAATAATCACATTTTAAAAAAACAGTGCAAATAAGAAATCTAACTACCTAACTCTCCACCTAATTTTGTGGCAGCTTTAGGGATTTCATGGCAAAAGAACAAATGGACAGATTATTTATAAATGCTGCAGCACATTTAAAACATGCAAGTGTAAATGGGGCTACAGTCTGG
The DNA here is from genome assembly GCA_013400195.1 of Aramus guarauna. Taxonomy (NCBI): domain Eukaryota; kingdom Metazoa; phylum Chordata; class Aves; order Gruiformes; family Aramidae; genus Aramus; species Aramus guarauna. The sequence continues at coordinate 396,377 of VXBL01007850.1, forward strand.
TTCTGTGATACACCATCAGCACAACAGAATTCTGCAACAGGTCATCCCAGAACCAGTTTCTGCCTGTACCTCCTGCAACACCTAAAATGTGAAAGCCTAGGATGATCTTGCTTTCTATGCTGGAGTGCATGTTTTGCCTTTCTGCTTCTCCAGTGTGGGCCTCAGAAACGGAACAGGCTCTCAGTGAATTCATATGTTGGGGTGGCATGGAAGAAGAGTGTTTGTAATGGTTCAATAACCAAACTCGTTGCTGAATGTCTCTGCCTAAAAGGTGTAGGAGCAAAAACATAAGTGAATTAGTCAAACAGGACTAAAAAAGCTGTGTTATCACTCAGCTCTGATGCCATTTCTTTCCCTAAGTTCAATGAGGTCTTCAGCTTTGATTTCTACACCTTCAAACTGGGAAAGTTGTACTAATTCTTTCCCATTGGAACGTAAAAATGGGAAAGGAAAAGTGAACAGTGCTAATAAAGTTTGTATAGTAGCAGCTGCCCAGAAAATGAAAAAAGGCAGATACTAGATACAGAGCAGATATTAGAATAAAAATGAAAGAGAAAGCCAATGGAAGAAAACCAGGAAGATAGGCCTGATGGGAACACTTTTGAGAAGAGAAGGGGTAGTATGAATATGGAAGGAAAAATCTTGCTTTTTCAAAGGAAGCTATGAGAGAAATGGTTAGAAAAGGACATGTAGAGGAAGTTTCAGTTACAGGAAGAACTTAATAATTGAAAGAAAATCTTGCTGTTTTCAGGGTTGGGGGGAAAAATTTATTTATCTTCTTTATTCTCTTACTCTGTGGTGGAGAGTATATCATCTGGACCGGAGGAGATGACTGTTACAGTGATAGCTGACCTGAGGAAGGCTTATCACCAAATGACCAACAAAATAAATAAGTAACAAAGACAAAATATCTAAGAGTTACAAGGATATATACAACATCATCTAGTAGAAAGAGGGAACTAGCAGGACTGCAGATTTCCTGATTTAGTCAGGAAATTCTCTGTCAGCATTTATTTAAATGTTATTCACCATGTCCAGACACAGTCACAGTGGCCTCTTCCATTGTTTGCTTGCATGAAAGTAGGTTGAAAACAATCCTACAACATTTATGAAAAATGGCCATGTTATGTTTAGAAGTACCCAAAATAACCAGGAACATATCTCTGCCCTCAGGTCATAATAAAACTAGGACTGTGCAATGACCATGTGGTCAGAACACGAAGGGGTAAGTTTACTTGAAAGAAGGGAAGTTTCCCCGGTCCTCCCCCGAATGAGACTGTATGGCCACTCCATTATGTCAGTACTAATTCTGCTCAATCCCAAAGTACAGATTGAGGGAGCTATCCTTAAATTGGCATCTGTTGCCTGCTGCTTAAACTGCAAACCAGGCAAACATCAAATTATATTACTCCAAACGATCATTCAAAATGTAATTTGTTAGATAATGCTCACTTTTCTGAGTCACTGAAATGCTCTCTCCTGGCTACTGTAAATACTCCTAAGAAATAAATGTTTCACCTTAATGCATGAGTACTCATAGATAGTACATCTGCATTGCATCCACTTTGACTGAAGCCATTATGCACATGGTGCTGGCAGATTGCGTGAATCACACGGGACAGTTGCTGTTCTCTGACAGGATGTTTTATGTCTGTAACCATGACAATGGGAAATGTAAAGCTGGCAATTCTAGGAGTTCAGAAAACTCATATTTGATTTCTTTACTAAATCTCTTAATTCCTGAAGTCTCATGATTATTTCATAGACCTTTGCAATTATTTCATAGACCTTCTAGACCTTTGCAATTAAAAGTCAGTTAGAAAGAACAGAGAAATGGACGTTGTTTGATTTTTAGTTTCAAGAATATATCATTAGGCTTAGGTATTAGCTTTTGGAGCCAGGAGGCTGAATCTATCTGTACCAAAAATGTAACTAGCATTGAAAAATAATTCATAACATCTGTAGCTTGCAATATCCATTATACTTTGAAATATGTGTTCACGACACAGGGTGGGTGGAGATGGAAAAGAGCAGTTATAGCAATGCACTCATTTTTAAACCTTTACTAGGGCCTTTATAATTCTTAGTACAATCATAATAGAGAATTATGCATTTGATCATAATATGAGAATTTGTTTCTATTTTACTGTGTTCCTCACTCTCTTCTGGGAAGCAATGTTGTAAAGGTTTGGGAAAAACCTCAGTGTAGTAACATGTCAGTAGGACTACCTCTGTGAGAGGCCACCTCAGCAGGGAATGGAGTTCAGTTTCGTGTTTTTTTCCCATGGGAAGGATCAGAGGTATACAAAAATTATAATCTCTGATAAAAAATAGACCAAAATGGGTCTCAATCCCATGTGGCTTTTATACATTGTAGAGCAGAAAACAAGTCTGAAAAATGGTTGTGAATACTTTTTAAAAGATGTATTTTAAGAGTCTCATGCATTCCAATGCACACTGCTTTTTTTATCTCTTAGAAAACTCACTTCAGATTAAAAATTTGCTATTTTTTCAGCCTTTTTTAATTTTATATTTTTAATTATTACTGCTGATTTCATAGCAAGTGAGGGGAAGCTGGACAACAAACTTTTACTTTGAAAGCGGGAGAGAGAAGGAGGCTGTAGATACTTCTCTGTAAAGACAGACAATTGTTTCTTATTTTATGGATGGTAGGACGCAAATGATGCAATTACTCCTATTTGCAAATCCCACACAACAGAGAACAAATTTCCGGTAAATACTGAAGTACATAGCCTGGGAAAGCATCAGTGACCATTTCTAAGTCAAAGTATTCAAAGCTGTGCTAAGGTCCTTTCCACCCTTCCAGAAAGCAGTACTTGAGTCCTGTTATTTTCTGTGACTAAGTATCCTGACCCCCATAGCTTGCCATTCACCTCATTCATCCAGAGTCCGCTCAGGACATTACTAAGGGCATTCACCCCCCCGGGAGGGTTGCTGCCCGTTGGCGGGATGTGACGGAGCCGGACTTGGAGCAGGGCAGAGCACACAGCAGCGTGCGCAGGCAGTGCCGGAGAGGCTGCCTCCGCCGGGGGAGCAGCCGCTGATGATCACGGCTGGGAATTACGTGTAGCTCAGCCCAAATTCCTCAGCTGGCAGCAGCTGTTTGTGGAAACCGAAGGAGTCTTGAAAAGAGCCCCATTTTATGGCCCCTATGATAATAATCGTGAGTGTTGCAATGTAACAGCACGTGTATCTGAGCTACAGCGTTCAGATGTCTCTCTGCCTTTTGGCCCCTTTTTTTCAGCTGGGGAAGGGAAGGTTTATTCAGAGGAAGAAGCTCTATCCCTGCTTGATGTAAAATGCATAGGTGAAGGAAAAAAAACCCCAAAATACCCCAAACAAACAAAAAAATCAAACCACAAGCTCCATTGTGTTGTTAAAATTTATAATTGGCACTGTTTTCATATTTTTTATTTTGACTATGTGGTCTCAGTGTTGCAAGGATGCAGTTCTCAGGGAAGTGTCCTCATCTCTGGGCTACAGACTCAGACTCCCATTTGCTTAGTCTCCCTCTCTGGCCCCATAAATCTTGCATTCCTTTTCTGCATAGTCGTATGGCTTCAGCAGAAACGTGACTCCATGCCAAGTTACAGACTAACTTGTGGCTCTCACTTCTGAGAAACTGGAGCAGCGGACTGAAACCCCTTCATAGCGAGGAGGGTTCAAAAGCCACCCTTCTGCTTTTGTGGGTTAAACAATTCCACGGCCGCTTGATCACAGCTCCTGTAGCCGAGCAGGTTATTTCCTCAGCTGCAAAAGTAATAAAGCCTGTCTTGTATACCAAAACCCCTCACCTCCCTTAGTCCTTGCACTATTCCCAAATCCTCACTACATCTCCTACACCTGTTTGGCTGGCTAAATGGCAGCATATGCTAGTCGGGCTGGTGCAGTGGCTAGCCACTGATTGCTGCTCTCCCAGGGACTGGATAAGGGCTGAATTATACCAGCCTTGGCTCTTTGCCTAATTTCTGGTCTCATAAAATCTCCAGACCCATCAGCCTTCTGTCCTCTCCATCACAGCTAAACAGCCAGACACTGTAATTTGCTCAAGAAATTACGGGGAAAAACTACACCCCACATAGACAGGATCCCACAGAGAGAAGCCTGATTTCTGCAAAGTTACTTCTCCATCCTCCCACTGAGGAGGATGGCCCTGGTCCTGTTAACGTCTCCCCATCAAACATCTTCTAGGTGACCATAGATGAGCTTTTCAATGCTTCCAAAGGTACGTGTAGGCCCTTGTTGTCTGCATGAAAGAAATCTGTTGATCATCCAGTTCTTCTGGATTTTGATGAATACATTTTGATTGTGTTTGTCATTCCAAAAATCTGTGGTGTAGCAACTAGTGTAAGAAAAAGTTAAGGAAACTGAAAACTGCCAGAGACAATAAAAGTTCAGCTGATCCTGACTAGCAAGAGGAAATATTTCAAGCTTACTTACACACTTTTTTTCCCATTTTGTAGTTCTACAGCATATTCTGGTTTTTATGTGTTTTCATCTGCATGCATTTTTACACACATACATGCACACTGGTGGGAATAGTTGAGTGCTATAGGTTGATAATGTAGAACAGAAAAAAATTTCTACTTATAGAAATCCGCAGAGAACAATACAGATCTGACCTGTGCTGCAGGAACTGATGGCTGTTCAGTTTGTAGAAGGAAGTAATGGTTTCTCCCAAAGAAATATTTTGGTACAAATAGAAATAGTCATTATGTCTAAAGATACATGAACTGGTTTATTAAATCCCTTATATTTCCAGAATCTTTAGGTTCTTCATTTCAGTGTGAACAAGGATTTTGGAGCTATACCATTTCTACTTATTTGTGAACAAGTAGAATTTTAAAAAATGTATTTACCAGCTTAAATAATAATTGACTTAGTTTTATTCAACCAAAATAAATAAAGTCCTGTATTTTCAATTTAACATGCAGTGGGAAAGGCAGAAGAATCTAAATTTTAATCAGTTATAAGTTAATCTTAGGAACCAGAGCCCTGAGGTATTTCCAGGGAACTGAATACCAAACTGTGTAGCACTGATTATTCACATAAAAAGTCAGACTGCTATGAGAGATTTTCATCTGGCTTTTCAAGAAGCAAGATTTAATGTATAAAAAATCACAGCCAAGAGCTGGAATACTTACGTAAATTGTTCTTAAAATGATTGAGAGGTGACTCAAGTGACATTTTCTGACACCAGTTCCCTTTTCAGGCGATCTTACATGAATTTAACTGGAAGGCATTTGTAGGTGGACATGCAATCATACTGTACAGCATGGCTTCAGAAGTACATGGGCATCATTTCAGTTTTGCAGAAATGAGTAGTAAGGACAGCCCACAATTCCCCTCTAGACTTCTCCATCTCTCAGAGACTGAGATTCCTTTTGGCAGAGGAATCAAAAAATGCTCCTGGGAAATAGTAACACTATCCCAGGAGCCAAGAGCCATTTCAGCTTCTAGTGGGATTACCATTTTCTTGATTCGGCTCAAATTCTGTCGTGCTGTCACATTAGTTAAGGCTCCTTCATTCACCTGAACTGGCTGTCTATTGACCTGTCCTGACCAGAAAGGTTTGAAAGTTTGCTCTCCAGGCAGGGAATCTCTAGCACTACATGGGACCAGTTTGCACTACACCAATGCTCCTCCTACCTGTATCTACCTGGAGATATATCTACCTGTGTAAGGACCTGGACCTGCAAGCTGAAGCACAGCTCTTGAAGCCTATGTAGATGTGACAAGTGGTGAAATGCTAGAATCCAGTCCACACCTCAAACAGTTTAGTCATTAATTATTTAGCTGCTAATTTTACAAGGCAGTGTCCAGATCCACCCATTTATAAACTCTTCCTCCACTGGAGAGCTCCAGTTGTAGCTTTCAGCTGGAGGATGTTCTAAACTGCTTAAAGGTAACGCAATGTCTCTCCAGTGCCCAGGGTGCATCCTGTATGCCTCTATGGTTTGCTCTTCAAAACTTAGACAAGTCAGGAAAAAAAAAATAATCTATAGCTGTTTTCAGAAATATTTTTAAAAACAGCTTCAGAAAATGCATAACAGAATATACATCAGATAGGTAATAAAGCAAATTTAACACTTTTAGGGATGGCAATTACATTGTTTGCATAAAATCATAGAATAGATTATAGAATGGTTTGGGTTGGAAGGGACCTCAAAGANCTTTCCAACAGCTCCATGTCCTTCTTGTACTGGGGACCCCAGAGCTGGACGCAGTACTACAGGTGGGGTGTCACGAGAGCGGAGTAGAGGGGCAGAATCATATCTCTTGACCTGCTGGTCACGCCGATTTTGATGCAGCCCAGGACATGGTTGGCAAAGCATGCAAAAAATAATTATCATGCAGAGCTAATTATTGTATTGTACATCCTTCTAGTTTCTAATACAAGATAGGAAGCTTTTCTAAATCACTTTTCACAAATGGATATCTGATTATTAAATTTGTCTTATTGTTATTATATGAAACATTTAAAGTTAACTTCATTGCTCTCAGAAATTATCAGTTCTACCTTATTCAGCAATAACACTTGAGTTTTAGAAGCTGACATGTGAACATTGTAATGTACAATTGGAAATTTAGTTTGAAGTTTAGTCTCTGGCAATTTATCCCTTCAGTGGCAATCCAAGTGTTCTTACAAAGTATGTTCCAAGGGCATCACATAAAGGATAGCTGTACAGCTCTCTTGTGCCCTAGTTTCTGCCATAAGCACTTATTTACAGATACGAGTCTACTAATATAAATGTAGTGACAACCAGAACATAGTAATATTACTTTTAATACAAATAATTAAACCTTTTTCTGTACTTATATGTGAAAAATGCTATACAAGTTGCTAGACGGCAAGAACTTCTTATAACAAAATTATGATCTTGAAAAAGTAGTGATTTTTGGGAAAGAATTTTTAGTTGCTGACATCATTCCTGTCCACTGAGGACAGAAACTGTCCAAAGACAACCAACATACAAATTATACGGTAGCACATTTTTATATATTTGGAACTCTAGTCCTACACTTCTGAAAGTAATGAGGGTTTTGCAGCTGCTTTAAGTAAAAATGAAGTCCATGCCTGAATGAGGAAAGGTTATTTTAGTAATATGAAGAATCTTAATCTGTATCGTATATTCACGCACTGAATATCAGTAAGGTAAACAGGATAAGATGTGAGCTTTGGCTCTTGTCATTTTACATATGGTAGAAGATTTTACTAATTCTTCCCAGACTGGATGATTGTTCTTTTTAAAATTTTTGGATGCTGGTGTGATTAAAACTCAGCCAGATTAATCTATACTGTACTCAGTTTTAATAAATATAAAATCCAAATATTTCAATATTTTATTTAGCTAATGTTAGAGAACTTATGGATGAGGAATAAATTTGAAAGAGTGGTTAGGATGTTTTTTTAAATTCAAAAACCAAACTTTTGCAATGGTAGGACAATGGATTATGTTCTATACATACTAATATTATCAATTCAAAAGTAAGACTGAAAGAAGCAAACACTTTTCAAAAGTTTAGGTCTCCTGAACCCTTATTTAGATAACTAAAAAGCAATCTTGCTTCCAGAGTTTGCTAAGCACCAAATAGCAGTAAGAGACACCAGTGGGATCTGTGAGATGCTCAACACTGTGGACGATTCAGACCAGGCATCTAAAGATGAACTGGAGGCCTCATCTGCATGCACATATTTTTAAGAATACAGCTCAATCTATAATGAATTCTTAGTGCATCACTAATTGTAGCAAAAAGCTCCAATACACGTCACTGTGGCCCCTCTGGAGTTTATGGTAAAGTTTTATAGCAGCAACTATAGAATAGTGCTCTTTATGTAGGCTAAAAGGATTAAATATAGTACCAAATATATACTTCTTTTCATGGTTTGCCATAATCCTTCCAAAAAAGAGCCAGCCATTCTTTTACTCTAAATATATATATATTCTAAAAAAGGATTGAAAGGGAAGGGGTTTTGCTTAACATTGGATTTTGACAGAGAAACCTACATTCCAGGTGTGAAAACACATTTGTGATGAACATCACACATCACAGAATCACAGAACCGGTAGTTCGGAGGCCACCTCTTGAGATTGTCTAGTCCACCCCCCGTGCTAAAGCTGGTGTCAGCTAGATCAGGTTGCTTAGGGCTGCATCCAGACAACTTTTGAATATCTCCTAGGATGGAGACTCCACAACCGTTGTGGGCAAAGCATATCTTATCTCTGGGCAAGCATATCTCACTGCAATGCCATGCTATAGATTAAAATATATAAGTTTTAAAAGATAATACAAAGATAATACATATAGGTATATATCTTTCATCTGAAAACAATATCATGCAGTCCACTGTCGTACTGGGGAGACACTGGCAATATCTGCAGAGAGACCTTTCCCAGGAGAGTTCAAATACAGCTTCAGGAACATTTGTTAAAAACCTTACTGGTAAAAAGACTGTTCTATCCAGAGAAGTACACTTCTGTTTGATGCCCATATAGAGACTTTATTAGTGTCTATAAATTTTTCCTATCAACCATTCATTTAGCATTTCACATTCTGTTAAAAAAAAAAACAAAACCAAAAACCAAAAACCAAAAAACAAAACTAGTTAGGAAAGACCATTTTAATTTTGTGGTAAATCAGAATGACTATAGAAGACTTGCTCTATTCCAAGTCACAGTATGAAAAGAAAGCTGGGTAAAGCAAGTGTTATTTAACACTAAATAATTTCATTTCCATGACTTCATCGGACTTACATATCAGCTATTCAGAAAATAGTCCCAAAGAGAGTCTTTAATTTAAACTGTCTGATGTTCTTTTGGCAGTTGTAGTGAAACCAAGAGATTTGTTCTCCAGAAAACTTGGACATAGTTTCAGATGAAAGAAAAGGGGGGAGGTGGATTGTGTTTTTTTTTTTAAGGTGGACTTTACTGCAAGTTATTCAGTTACTGTCAAACAAACAGTATTTTTTCTGGAAATGATTATAATTAACTATCGTACTTATTTCAAAAAAGCCTACTACCTTTTAAATAGCAGGAAATGTTCTCTGTCCACAAAAGCTAACACACAGTGAAATTAATAAATACCATACCTCTTTCTGAAAGCAATTGTTATTCACACATTTCAGTGGAATTAAACGTGTTAGAAATAATTTTCCCAAACTCAGTCCTTTCCTTCAAGCTATAACTCGGATGCATTCTCAGAAAAGGGCAGAATGGAAATATGAATAAATAAATTTTGATTTGACATAGCGAAATAAAACTCCCTTTGACTGGCTGGAGACAGAAATACTTTCAGATAAGTCTTCATAAGCTTATTCAGGAAATGAGTTCTAGAAATGGTGTTTACTGAAAGGTAAACACTGCTAAGAAAAGTACTGATCCCTATTTAAAGTTTCTTTCAAAGTCAATTGTTTATTCTTTTCACTGTCCCTAGGTCTGGAAAAAGTGCCAAAAGACCTTCCTCCTGACACAACTCTGCTGGACTTACAGAACAACAAAATCACTGAAATCAAAGAAGGAGATTTCAAGAACTTAAAGAATCTTCATGTAAGTGTATAAATGAATTAGCATTGGGAGAAAAAAAAAAAGAAAAAAAAAAAAGTAGTTTTGGCCTGGTGCTCAGGTTTTTAAGGAAAAATCATGAAATACTCTGTGATATTTGTCCACCAGCCCAGCCCATTTATTTCTTTTCCCATTCTTCTCCTGCAAGCTCTCTTCTCATACTACAGAAGTTTCTCATCTCTTTTCAGCTCCTGTCCATTCAGTCTCCTGATCACCATCATAACTTCTCTCATCTATTTATTCATGTTTTGAGTCCCTTTGGCATGGTGACTTGGTTGTTTCTATCTAAAAAGCATATCGATGTCAACCCTGCCACCTCACTCACTTATTACTGTATTCCTTCCCCTCCCACAGAGATTTGTATGCACCATGTTTGTCAGCAGTTCTTCTGTACTTATTTTACTTCAAGAACCTTTTCAAATCAATCTTCTGCCCCCTGTACTACAATGAAATTGTGGTTTTGCAGTAACTTTCTCCTAGCAAAATTCTATCCTCATCCTCCTTTACCTGCCAGTCTCTTCCAACACTGCTGTCTGTTTTCCTCTTTGCTGAAATATTTTCCTTCCCTGGTTTCTGTGACTGCCCTTTTTTCTGGTTCACCTCTTCTTTTCCAAGTTTCCGTCAGACAACTACCTTCCTGTTTCCAAATTTCTGTTTCTCTGTCTGAGGTCCTTCTCCCTTATTTCTATACTTTTTATCAACATCTTAAAATTCATACCTCATAGTCTTGCCTCAATTTTCTTGAAATATCTCTTTCTTTCCAGATCAGAAAAAGGTTGTTACTTCTCTGCCTTTGAAAGTAATACCCCAACTGAGGCATATTTCTGAAAATATTATTTTTCTAGCCTTTCACCAACTCAATTTATTCTGTGTGTTATTCGATTTGATCCTTTTAGAGTATAACCAATATAAACTACTTGACTTTGCTTTCCTGGCTCTCCACAGCTTTGTTCTATTCTATTGTTTTTATTCACAATCAAGAACCCAACTCCCACTTTTTATCCATTCATGATGCCAATGCCATCACCCAAACAAGCACTATTTCAAACAAGAATCTGTATTCTGCCACTCATGCCTGGGGAAAATAATTCCTATAAATATTTACGCCCTTAATTATTTCCAAATTCCCTCTTAAACTTTTGTTTTAATGCAACATCAAGAAGAAAATTTTTTTAAAAAATCTAGGAATAGGCACAATGCAAGTCTGTCCATAGTGGAGGGAGTTGTATGAGTAAATCATGATGAGGTTCATGTCATCTAATTTTAGTGTAGGTGTCTATACTTGAGCTAGTTACATAGATAACCTCTACAGTCAACAAAGAAACATCACATTTCATCTGACTTGGTTTTAGAATGAGATGACTTGTGCCGCAGATTTTTTTTCCAATTCCTCTGCTTGACTACTGAACAGATTTAACACCCTAAATCCTGCCCACTTGTTTTGGTTTTCTTCCACCTTGGAGGGAAGTCATGTGTTTTCAGAGAAGATCACCTGCAAGGTGCTAAAAAAGAGAAAAGTCTTGTCTCTGAAATTAACTTTTCACAGTCCTTCTTCATGACACTGCATGAAATAAATCAGAGCATGGTATTGCAGGTGAAAAGCACTGCCCCTAGTAACTTCTGTTTACTTGGCACTCAGCTCAGGTCTCTGTAATACACTCTGCTGTGAGTTAAGCTGTTGTGAACTATGTCATCTCATTGGGGTTAACTCTATGGATTTTTTTCATTCTTTTATTACAGCAGATATAATATAATAGTGAATAAAATAGGTCACTCTTCAGGGAAGAGATTATTTGATTGTCTTACTCCCAAAAGTACCCAGTACATGCTTAGGGACCAGTGTAAATCATACAGAAGAATGACAACAGTAACATAAGTTTTAACAAAAGCTTTCAAAACCATGCAGTTTTCCTGGATTTACTCAAGAACAAAAAACGATCCTCTCATCTCCTCCCCAAAATAATAATTTAGTCATGCAGTACATTTATGTAACTAGGCAGCATCTTTGCTCTCAGCAGGCATCGTTCTTCTTGTGTAATATCTGGGAATGATTCCATTCCCCACCTTGCAATTAAATATTTTTTGGAATCATAGTGAAAAGGGAATATTGTTTCTAGATAAATATAACTCAAAAGCTTTGTTGTTGACAGAGCTCCATTGTCACTTTTGTTTTAAGGAGATACACGTGTGTGTATGTGATATATCAATGTATATACTTTTTAATCATATTCCCTGATAAACATGGCTTGTGTTAGTGTTACACTTGACAGTGAGATGTTCAAAAGTTTCTAGACTTCTTAGACTTTACTAAACCTTCCTATACTCTACTAAACCAGGAAGATTTACATGAAGTATCAGTATTATTGTTCCAAAATCTAAAATTAGCCGCAGTGAACTTATTGCACGAAGTGATCACTTAAGGGAACAATTCCTGTAATCCAAGTTTTCATAGATCTTGAAAAAAATGAACAGTACATTCTGCATATTCCTTTTGCATATTCCTTTTAAATTCCTTCCTAATTTCTGTAGACATCACCAAACATAAATGTAATAGTTTTAGAAGAGATTTGCATGAACAAGTTGGATTGCACTTAAAGTTCAACTTCTACTAAAACCAGATGAAGTAAGGAGAAAAGAAAGGATATACCTATAACTTGCCCATTACTTCTCTTTCAGCACCAATGTAACTTCTTCTGATACTTCTTTGTATCAGAAAAATTTTCCTGAGTAGGTAGAAGAGCAGTTAAAATTTGCAGCTAGGGAAATATGGCAAGCAATTAGAAAAGGGTGTGACTAAGGGAATATTTATCTGCAAATAATAGATGCCTGCCAGAAAACACCAGAGTCAACAGTTTTGGTTGCACTTGATATTTCTATAATTTTAGATTTATCTGGGAAAAAGTGGCTAAACTATTAATGTTGTATATAAAAATTCAGTGAGACTTCATACTATTTAAAAATGAAAGATAAGATATATATTTTTTTTACCAAAAAACTTGGGAGAATAGGAAACAAATTGAAGACAGTCTTTTTTTAGGTCTGCGGACTGAGTTTTGCAGTTTCAAAAAACTGTCTGTTGTGATGTAAAAAACCTGCTTATGATTTAAACCTGTGGCAAAACAATCAGAGAGGTGCTATTGGAAAAGTCAGGAAAAAAGTCTTCTATGAAACTGTCAGAATTTTCCAGGCAGACTGACACTTCTGGATAGAGTACAGTACTTTGACCCCATGGACACAATAAAGAATCCAAAATACTACATGAGTAAGCCCTCATGCAGAGTGAAGGAGGAGTCTACAAAAACAGCACATGGAGTTGCATCCTGTGTGGCAAAGCCAAAGCAAACCAGCATAACGCCTGGCACTTGGAAAAAGAGGTAAAAGAAACTACTCTGTATTAGATCACTATAAGAACAGCACAAACAAGAGAATAGTGACTGCATGCTTTTCCAACAGGAATTTTTCAATGGCACAGTGTTAGTACAGCAAAAAAGACGAATGCGCTATTGGCCCTAAATCAAATGGAACATTGCTTAATTTGAGCTGGCAGAACTATGCGAAGCCATGGTTGTGCATACAACAGCGCTAAACCCAGTTGTATTTATACTGAAAGAAAAGACTTGCACAAAAGAGATAGAAGATTTAAACTTGAGACTTAAGGTTATGACCATATCCATACTAAGGGATTAAACATTAAATGTACAGGCAAATAAACTGAAACACTCTTTGTAGTAGTACAAGTGGAAAAATACTGTATTGCATTGGAAAAGTTTCATGCACTTGAAAACTTGATGGTTTTTTAATCAAAAGAAGGCTCCCTATGGAAGGACAGGAGCCCAGATTAACTGAAGAAAAGTCTAAGAACATCTTCCAGGGTTACAGAAGATCTCCTAACAGATCAAAAAATATTAATGAAAGAAGAGTCTTCTGATGACTCGTAACAGCTTCAGTTCCCTTTTCCCAGGCATAATTAAAAGAGAAGTTAAGTAAACATAATGCTCTGCAAATCACAGAATGAAGAATCTGTAACCACCAGCAAACTGTAAAGAACAAAACCCAGATATTTCTGTTCAGTTTCTACCTCTGGACTCATTTCCCACTATCATCAATGGCAGACATTCTTAACAGAACTGAGAGAATTATTTTTTTTTTTTTCCCCACTTGGTGCAGCTGTAGATTTCTAACAAATGTTCTGAGGAAAATGAAAAAAGTTAATCTTTCTGAAATGCAGTGCTCCCTTAGAGAGCTGTCATTTCCTCAGACTCTCCTTCGCATTGTTCTTTACACATGATGAGATTTTCCACTGAAACAAGCATGCAACACACCACATACATGCAAAATATTTTTAATGTACAGAGGGTAAAGATCATTTCATGTGAGGAAAACAACAGAAGAAAATGCTTTGAGGTACTTAAAATTCTGGAGTCAGCGTACTAAGCTAATAAAAAAAAAGGAAATTTTATAGAATACAACAATAAAATAAACAAGTAAATTACGATAACATAAATTACCAAAATGCTTGCTTCAGTAGACAAGGACAGGGTTGAAAGATTCTCTAGAACTTCAAAGCATTAGGATTATTTTTTGTTGGAGCAGGAAGGTGTAGAGCCAGCTGCTCCTTGGTCATCCGTGCAAGTCATGTTACACAAAACTGACCAGTGAGACCTCAAACACCATGAAAACTAGATCTGCAGTAGGGTCCCTGGCTTTGCAAGGTTATTCAATGAGCTACTGTGGATGTCATCAAACCGCTTTCCATGGTCATCTTTTCTTTATACTGACTGGCTGCTGTTTCAATGCCTCGCCATCTCCTTCCCTCACAGTTCATTCATCTCTTCCCTATTGTTTCTATGTCATCCCTTTTCCCTTGCCTTTCTTAGCTATGTCCACTTGATCCTAGGTTTGGTGAGGTTACTGTCAAACCCTACCAAAGAATTTGAGTAACAACAAATAAAGAATAATTGTACCATCATGGTTTTTTATACCTTTACCCTTTTCCTGCCATAACTGTAGATCATGGGCCCTTCAGGAGACATAACATCTGGAATTCTGTTCAGAGACCTCCTTAGATTCAGGGGCTATTGGTTCCTTCAAATTTACCAATGTTTATGATTTTTTAAAATGAATTTTAAATGAATATTTATTTTATAGAATTCTGTCTCCTTGTATAACACAATTACAGAAGAAAGTCAAGTTCTGTTTTATATTTTTTGTGTTCTTTGTTGTTTCAGGTTTTTTCCTAAGTGTAGATCCACTCCTAATAATTTGACAGAAAAGCTTGACTATATGTCCAGGTTATGAGTATGACCGAGCAACTCAAAACATAAGGCAAACGAAAAGGACAAAATTTATTATTATTTTTATTTGGATGCCTGACTCCTGAGCTTACAGTTCTTAAGGCATTACTGTGCCTAGCAGAACTGTAATAAAAAACAGGTAATAATGTAATACATAACCCAGGAAATTAAAGAAATTCCTTCTGGTCAGTGGATTCACTTTTCTGTTTAAACCCTGAAGGACGCATGCATCATTAAAGATTTGATGTTAGGTAAGAGTACCATCCCCAGCTGGCAAAACAGATGTATCACCACTTATTATGGCTGATAACAATTTGTTGGTCATTTTACAGTTCACTTCTGATTTTGGCAAGGCTCTTGCTTCAAATTATTCTAAACTAAGAAGAATAGAAGTAGGGATGAAAACCCCTCAGAACAATCCCCTGAGATTCTCACATAATGAAATTGCACCAAAAAATACAATCCCCTGCTCCCTGCCCCTGGACAGGGCAAAAATTGTAAGGGTTGGTAACCCCAAGAAGAACAACCCTATGCTAGTTCCTACATGATTGCCACACGCTCCCTCTGCAGTTTGTCAGGGTGTATTTTGACAAAAGCCTGCCAACTAGTGTTCCAAAGTTTTCCTGAATTGTGAATCCTCCTTTTTGTTTTGGGAATAAATATTTGAGGTAGAAACCAGGCCAGAGGGAACTAAATGGCCAGACTCCCACTGACTTCAACGGAGCCAGCATCTATTCCTGTCATACAGTGATTTTTATTTTTTTTTTATTGCCTACACTAATACCAAAGGTGTTTCAGTAAAAACTAAGTCATCTTTGAAGCAAAGCTTCGATTTTTTTTCCTCTCTGAGCACCACTTAAACTGCTGGTCATGATAAGGTGGTCTGTAGGTAGTACCACAGTGCAATATTATAACAGTGTCAATGTTTATCGTGCAATGTTTACATGCTATATATGACAAGGGAAAGACTTTATCTCAGGAAAATGAGGATGGGAGCTAATTTTTCTCTTATCCATAGGAAATTGCTATGAACCTTTTAAGCCTAAGTGTTGTCTTTAATACTTGATGTATTTGTGCCTCTTCATTTTGTCTTTCTTGCCTCTTTTATTACCTGTATCTAAAAATCTTGTCGTCTACAGCAGGACATGCTGAAAGCTGTATATTCATGTGCTCAGGCTTTTATATTGGGAATTGGTGATATGCTTCAACCTTTTTTTTTTTTTTTTAAAGATTGGGGGGGAATACATTTATTTGAAAAGAAATATCTTTTTCCCTCCACTAAAAATGCAAGCATGGTAGAAGATAGATTTTTGAATAAAAGTATCAGTTCCTGTGGCTCTGTTCTAGGCTGCCAGATTTCTGCAAAACTATTTCATATTAGCAGAATCACTGTCTGTGGCCAAGGGCTCCAGCACTTGCAGTGCTTTCAGGTTGACCCTTATTTCTCCCTTCAAGTACTTGCCCTGTACAAATTTTTTATATGTCCTTTAACAAGATGAATATACTACCCCATCGTACCATCTGACCTTTATTCAGGATAGCTAGTCCATGTGGCATGGTTTTGCCTAACATCCCTTCCTCAATAGCACTGCCTGCAGATGTTTTCCCTAGGTTTTTCTCCTCTAGTTCCTGTTTTCACTGACCTCTAAATTCCCCCGAGTTTTCAATTTTATTTTATTTTGTTTTAACTTTTGTTACATGCAAACCATACGGGGCACATTCTGAGGAGAGTAAACAGCATTGCTCCAAGGCCAATAACTTAGTTCTTGAAGTCTTGCATATAATAGAGTTATTGTGAAGTGGGAAAGGAACCCATGGGTATAGCTTGCCAGGTGCTATGCTGGTGTGTTATCCTCATCATTTGCTGTTGCTCTGGGAGACAGTAAAACTTCTTTTGCAAATTCTGATGTGTGGGTTTATTTTTTCTTCTTTACAGCAGGACAACAGTGTGGAAAAAATAATGCAGGTTTAAAATACCAGGAGCAGGGACTTGCAGGGTGGAAAACTGGGAGATTATATTCTGGTACAAAAAAGTTGAAAAATACAGGCTTCTGATACCTTCCCACCTTGTACCATCATATCTACATTTCCACTGTGAAATCAGTATTTGTAAACGTACCTTTGATAGAGACCGTCATCTCTAAGTGTGAGACTTTCTGAATGTTTGAATAAAACAACAGTTCTATGTGTTTCCCCAAGATAATATGATCATATTCAGGAGAAAGCATTGGCAAAGCAGAACAGATTAATCCTAGATACCTAGATAATTTCTGATTTTGGTCAGGACTATCAGTTCTGCTCTGAAGACCTGTAACAATCCTGTTAACATCCACTACTCAGAGAATATTTACATTGCAATGCTTAGCTGAATGTATACCTATCTATTTCCAGCAAGAAATATTTCACATCAGATCATCAGCTGTGATAATCGTAGTACAAACATTTTTTATCTAAATGGCAACAAAGCTGAAACAAATCAAATAAAAAAGAACAAAAATAAGGCAGACTTTTAGCTGAAATAAATGACCGAGCAGTACAAAGCAGGATGAAAGGCAAAAAATTTCAAGTGCTGATGAGTCTAAACTCATTGAATGTTGACTTAGAGATGTGTGGAAAAGAAATCCATGCTAAAATTAAGAAGAGAAAAAATTAATGTGATTAACAGTAGCACATTCAGTTATTATGATAAAAACAATGAGACTCATCTGCATAATTCAAGCTGTACCCCTCATAATAACTCGATTGTTTCCCGTGTCCTAATACTGTGCAGGTAGCTGTATTACACTATGGGCAGAATCTACATCTGTATCACAATTCTGGCAATAACTCAGGAAACCACACCCCATGTGTACCCCATGTGTTCTCATGGCAGATCTTAGAGCTCAGGCTCACATAAAAGAGAGTTGGGGCCATGGCTTCCACTGACCAATATATTTATTTTGGGAGAGGCTTATTGTTAGGGAAATATTCTGCTGAACTGTGAGTGACCTCTTCTACCTCCTCTTGCAAACGTGTTATTGCTAGCTAGTATACAAAATTAAAACCAGATATGCTCAGCTTTACGTGTACTTAGTGAAACCATGTACAGAACACATTGCTTGCTTTGCTCAGGATGATCTGCAAGAGGAGTCCATTAGGGAAAAAACACATATCAAATACCATTTTAAACTATTTTCTCACCTCTCTTTCAGTTTTCATGATGGAGAGGTGCTGTCACTGATGCTGATACACTTCTTGGCACTCTTTTAATGCTTAACTGATTGTGGGAAGAGTTGAGTGCTCAATTTTCCTCCAAGAAACAGATTTAAGTGTAATTTTGAAAATATTAAAAGTGTATTAAAATGCACTGAGTGTTAACTATAGTATATGCAATATAAGAAATTATGACTTAGCAGTAACTGTTGTCTTCTGTTTCTGAAAATAGCATAATGGAGTTAGTGAACAAAGATGCTTTATAGCTATTCTCTAGTAATAAAAATAAGTAGATATTATATCTATACTTATACAGCCCATTCTACCTAATTCACTGCACAAACATGAAGCACTGTATGTCTCATATGTAGAGAGCAAACAGATGGAATGATAAACTTTGTTCTGATATGTATCACACCTGAAATCCTTTCCATTAGCTGCATTACTGCTCTGACAGTAATAGGACTTTCTTCTCTCTTTTTATGTCACGGCTGGTTAATCAATAAGGTACTTTACAGTAATATAAAATTTCAGAGGCATAAAGAGACCACCTATTACAGGTAAAAGAGCTTTCACGGAGGCCTTTCTCCCCTGACTGTATAGAGAGATAATTTGCCTAGAGTTACCCTGGGTCTAGATATCACAATTGTTGTGAGAACTAGATTAGGCACCTACATAGTAGGCAGAATGAATATGGTCCGTGATCCCTAACTGCAGGACTTAGAGTATGACACTTGAGATTGCTCCCCTTCCATACCAAGTAACACTTACAAAAAATTAGCTTATATGTCTGTAAAAATGAGGTTGTTCTCAGACAGAAATCTAGTAAGTTCAGTCTATAAGACTAGCAGGAAAGAGGTGATGATATGCATGTTTTTATTACACTGGGCTGTGCCTGCCTTCACTGTATTAAGTCATAGAATTTTCTGTTCGGGAAAAATCTGGTTAGGTGGTTGTCTGATGATGGGTAAGGTATAAAAATATCTTGACAATAAACAAAATCAGGAAAAAAAAAAGAAATTAAACTGGTAATGATAGTTTTATGTGACTGTCTTGTTTTTCACAGTTTTCCAGTGGAAGGGTTATACTTATTCTTGGATTTCAGTTATGGATGTTAACAGAAGCTGCATATACCTCAGCAGTGAAATAACACTTGTATTTGTTATGTAGGTCTTGTTTATCTTTCACTGTTTCAGAAGTTTTTATTCAATTTGTTTTAGTGCTGCATTGCATTTTCTTCAGCTCACTAGATTGATCATCAAGAGATATCAAAAGACACTAGAAAAGAATTATTTTTTAATATTTCATTCCTAAAATAATTTCCCTAGTGATCATCTGACAACTCTTTCATTATTACTCCACAGGCATTGATCCTTGTTAACAACAAAATCAGCAAAATAAGCCCATTAGCTTTTGCTCCTCTGAAGAAGCTGGAAAGACTTTACCTGTCCAAGAACAACCTGAAGGAACTCCCAGAAAACATGCCGAAGTCTCTTCAGGAGATACGGGCTCATGAGAATGAGATCTCCAAGTTGAGGAAAGCTGTCTTTAACGGATTGAATCAAGTGATTGTCTTAGGTACGAGCATGAGAAATTATAACAAAATCAACTCCGTGTTTTTTCAAGATGTTGTTTTAAGTTCAGTCAGTGATTTTATGTAGAAAGCCAAGAAATGCTCCAATAAATTGTACCTCCAAATTAGCTTTGACTTGAAGGATAGGTACCTACAGTGCAGCACAGCTCACGACCATGTTTTGTTGGCAGAACTAGGCACCAATCCAATCAAGAGTTCAGGCATTGAAAATGGAGCTTTTCAGGGGATGAAGAGGCTCTCCTACATCCGTATTGCAGACACCAACATTACTAGCATCCCAAAAGGTAAGAAATTCAATTAATATTTCAGAGATTTACCCAAGTTTAATATAGTGACTTCTAGTCAGTTGGAAAAAAAATGGTTATGGAAGACTTTTGTGTCAGTCCTTAGAATATCCATTACTTGACTACTTCATTTTTTGGTTAGTTAACTTTTACTGGTTTGGAAAATTTTGTTTTTCTGTTATGAGAAGCTCCACAAGAGGTGCACTGTCAAAAGTAAGCCATTTGATGTTACTTTGCTTTTCTTGTGTCATAGCTGAAATATGAAGTGGAAGAGTGTTTTCACTCTCCAGCTCTGGCTGGTGAGTTTGATCAATATTACACAGATGTAAACTCATGTAGAATTGACTGAAGTTCTACAAGCATAAAATCAGCCCTCCACAAGTCTGTGGGCTTGAAGTAAAAAATACTATTCTCATACAAACCAGAAACATCTGCCATTTTTACAAGTACTCAATTGCAAATTTCTACAAAATAAGAACAACTTCAATATAACCTATTAAACCAAAACAAAACCGAATGGTTCCAATCCAGAGGAAATTATATTCAATTTATTCATAGTTCAGCCAGCAGATTGGTTTGAAATAGTTGAAAACTTTGAAAGTTAAAACTAGTTGTTATTTCTTTCTTCCCACGTTTCCTGTTTTGGATGTTCCTTTGAGGGACCTCAGATAGTTAAAATATTTGGTTCCAATTTTTTTTTCCTGATAAACAGAATTTGCAAACTAGTATGTGCCCTACCTAAAATAACATTAAAAGTATTTTACCTTATCTTTACAATCTCATTTTCTGCTGCTGTTACTTTTTAAATATCTAGGTGCCAAATGTTTGTAGATTTATGTATGTGGATAGTCTGGCCAAAATGAAGACTCTTTCTCTTACACTATTATATATGTCCCATTTATATAATCATGAATACTAGAATTCATAACTAAGAAGAATTTCATTGAGCTATTTTTAAAGAATTAACTGTTCTATGATGACCTTAGGAGCTTGGTCTTATTTCATGCCAAATAATTTGTTACTAGCTCTTTTCAGTTTCCCTGATTGTGAAAGTTCCTTGTTTCATTCAGTGAATTGTTCTTGGCCATGTTTGTTAAAAAAAGATTTTTGTTACTGTAAAAAAGTCTCAGTATAACACAAGTCCTTTAAAAAAAAATAATAATCCAGTTTAATCAAAAGGAATTTGATGGTGTTGTCTCCTTCAGGCCTTCCTCCATCCCTTACTGAACTTCACCTTGATGGCAACAAAATCAGCAAAATTGATGCTGAAGGTCTGTCTGGACTCATCAACTTGGCGAAGTAAGATTTCGTTTCTTCTTTTAAAAAAAAATTTTAGTTGAAATTGTAACCACCACACACACAATTAGAAAACATCATTCTGAGCTTCACATGCATTATCAAAAAAACTAATCATACAATATAAATGCAAAAGTGTCATTTATTTTCAGAATGATTGCACCTTGCTAATCTGTGAATACTGCTGTTGAGTGAGTTTCTCTAATTGTAGGAAAATGTAAGGAGAATTCCCAAAGAGCATTTGTAGACATACAGAATTATTTGTGAATTAGTTCACATTAGATAACATGCTAAAATAGTAAAATGAGCCTTTTCTGAAACGTATTTCAATTCTATGATACTTTAAAACTTTTGTATGAAAATAGAAGTGTAATTGATCTAAAAGACCGTTAATTAGATTACTAGATCTAATTCCTGGATCTTAATCATTCTGCTTGTCATAATGAAGGCAGAAAACAGAAATAAAAGAAAGATTTAAGTTTACCACTGTTTATAGTAGCTTGGACAGCAATTTAGTATGTAGTAACTTAACACGTATTTCAAGTCTGGCAATTCTGAGTGATAAAGCTTAGAATAGCTTTCCAAAGCTTGTAAAAATAAGACATTTCAACTCATGTTTGAAGTTCATATTTGATCACAGATTTATCCCTGCTCAAAACCACGTCTGCTCCTGGATTTTAACGAAAAAATGAAAATACCATAATTATGGGTTAGGGGACTATGAAGCAGTTATTGTTTATGTTAGAGGCTTAATATAAAATGTAACATCCTCCAAGAAATTATAAAGAAAACTTCCAAAACCAAAACAAGATCATCTATACTCAAGTAGAGAGTAATTTCCTTTACTCGAGGAGGGAGATGTGGGGTGTGTCAGCTGTCCTGCAGGTGACAGTGTTTTTCTGCTTTTTCACATTCACACTTGGAAAACACAACAGGCAACATCGTGTGGACAATATTGTTGGAAGTCCTTCTAAAGAGATTTAAAAAAAAAAAAAAAAATTTATGCAGCAAGTGCTGATGGTCTACTAAAAATATCTAACCTTGGGCTGCTTCTGTTGTGGCTGTATTGTACAAAGAAACAAGATACTCTGTTGATCACGGCGTGGAAATGTGGAGGTGCTCAGAGCAGGCACCGAACAAAGACTTTGCTGGTTACATGCAGGAAGGAGCTCCAGAAGAGGATATACACCTTACACAACTGATGTTACTAGTGTCTAGATCCTGTTAAGGTATACTGAAAAGATCTAGCTCCATACAGTGGCAGTTGCATCAAGCCTAGAATAACAATGATGTTTAGCAGCATGAAGTTTGTTAAAAAAAACCAAACAAACTGGCATCCCTGGGCCAGCAGGGATGTTGGAGACAAAAGGAAGTGGAAAAATATTTGATAATTTCTTCAATTTTTAGATATGATTTTGATGATGCTCTTCAATGATTTAGAACATTGGACTAGATCAGCTAACACACTGGAAAAATGTAATCTATTCACCTATATAAAAGGAAGTAATATATCAATATATTAAGCAAGAGTGATTTTTCAAATTCTTCCCTTTTTTTTTTTTTCCCCATGGGAAAAAGGAGCTGAAGACCATATTCTTTCCTAACACTCTTAATCACCCTGTATTTTACACACTAATATTGTCTTACTTCATTTGTAAACATAGCCCCAAGTGACTGAGAGTTTGTTTGTAACACATTTAGATGAGATGTAATTACATATAATTTCACTGCTTGTGGGAGTTAGATCCACTTTTCTACAGACTCCTCCAATTTTACCCTTTCCCTAAAAGACTTTCCCTGCATGAGCTAATGCAGAGTTGGATCTTGTCCATCCCTATGGCGTGTAAAGGGATTACTTTTTCTTCAACAAACCAGTATGAAAGTCAGACCTGCTTTTTTTTGTGCTGGTCTCCCTAGATGTGACATATCTGCTTGTAGACGTGCATATGTAGTGAGCATATATTTAGATATGTGTCAACCAAGAATTTATAGCCTTCTGCCATTTTTTTTTCCCAGTTCTTTTAATGACATTTACTATGAGCACCCATCACTGAAGTCCTTACTAGACATTTTGTGGGTCTTCAGACCATATTGTTCTGTAGGATCAAATCCCCCAAGCTCTCCTAAATCTTGATGTACTCTGCTCAAAAGGAATTTTGTTCCAATAACTTTAAAATGAAAATTCTTCCTGACCAAATTCTAGGAAAGATATGGGGTACTATGAACTGATTTCTGAGTGAAATAAATCCCTGTTGATTTCTGTGGGAGATCTCACTAAGCTCTCCTGCGTCATTTAATAGTTCATCAACATTGCAATGGTTAAATGAATATGATATGACTATTTGTATTATATATAATACTAGTTAACAAGATCTTTCTTTGTTTATTTTAAAAGAAAATTTATAAAATGCACTTCCATTCGTGGAAAGCATTATTTCTGGAAACATCTCTGCCATAGAGATCAAACAAGAATTTTTAGGTCTGTTATTTTATACAAGGTCTAGATTCTGACTTTTGAAGCTGGCACAAGCCACAAAAATTACAGGTAGTAGATTACTGTGAATAAACTTTCTTTAAAAGTACTTGTCCATATCAAATTATTTAATCACAAGGATTCTGATTACCGATATTAATTTCTTTAATAGATTCATTTATTAATAAATCTCAGAGCATTTTTTCCCTCAAAATAAATAATAAAAAAAAGGTTGCTAAAGGAAAAAAGATAAAGCAGACTAGATTAAGCAATTTTCGCAAAGGACAGCACTCCTGATGATGATAACTCCTGCAGAATTACTACTGAATTCCTTACTGCAACATAGAGCATTGTAATTTATGAGAGTCTATTGAAAAAATTCTGTAGTTTGGTAATTGCAAACCAAAATAATATTAATATAGAAATACACAGATAGAACTAGATTTTCCAAATTGGACTTAAATTGTACTAGTAAACCCGGAATGTGCATATATAGAGCAGGAAGGTTGATTTTGTGTTGAAAGCTTTAGACTGGAACCTAGGAGAAATGTGTACATCCCACTTTTGTATCCTGCTGAACACATTATTATGTATGACTCATCTGCTCTTTCCCATCTGTAACAATGTTCTAACTACATAAGTATCTTAGAAGGATGTGGTGAAGATTTAAACTTAACAGTTCTGGTCACACTGAGTTATGCAGTTTGACAAAGAAAGTTACAGCCAGTGCTCCTAAAGTCATGCAAGAAAATCTTATTCAGCTTTTAAAGAAAGACTGGTACCTATGGAGGTACACCGTAGGTATTCACAGTGGGATTAGTCATACAACTCATGAAAGCATGCAGTACTATGAGCACAAGTTGAATGATATCATGATAATTATGACAGTTCACATAAGATGTCAAATTTTTTAAATATGTTTATCTAAACTAGTTCTTCGTGGTAACTGTACCTCACGCATAGTTCTGAAAATTAGCCTGGTCTGTTCTACAACAGTAGTGTAGAGAAGTAATCAAACCAAGAAAGATGGTTCTGTGACCAGGTTTAACATTTTTATTTTAATTTTGTTTTGGTTTTTTTTTTTTTTTTTTTTTTTTTTCAGATTGGGTCTCAGCTTCAACACCATTTCTTCAGTTGAAAACGGCTCTCTTAACAATGTACCTCATCTGAGAGAGCTCCATTTGAACAACAATGAACTTGTCAGAGTACCTGGTGGGCTGGGTGAACACAAATATATCCAGGTAAAGTTTATCATATTCCCTCAGAAAGCAATTGTTGAAGGATTCTGAATGGTATTTGTGTGGATATTCAGTCTTGAACAAAAACTTACACAGTACTTATGCAAAAGATAACTTGATGCAAGTTTCATCAACTGTTGAATAGGCATGGAAAAATTACATACAACAGGAAGACTCTTACTCTGAATTTTTGTGTGGATGTGGCTATGGAGGTGTATAGATCTGGAGATGAGTATTTGTTACCTCTGTGTGTCAGAGGGGATGCAAAAAATATGGAATTATTTGTGTACTTTCATTTCCTCTTTACTCAAAAAATGCTTTCAAAGAGCATGTCTTCTGTTGAATTCTTTTCAATTCTACTCAGTGACATTTTTCAACCTTTCCCAAGAACCTTCCCATTGGTATCTCACAAAGCTGTGCCTTTAGGAGGGCAAAGAGACGCAATATGTATTTCACATCAGCAGTATTTTTGAGGGCTGTGTGGCTGGATAACTAGAAATATGGCCTCTTGGAGCCAATTAAAATCTGTCTTCACTTGGACTAAGATTTTACGGGAAATAAAGCTCCCAAAGAATGAAGACTCCCAAATGTAAATCACCACTTGCATGTAGCCTGGGAAAATTAATCAGAAATGGTGACTCTGGAGCAAAGTAATATTCATCAGCTATTTTAAATCATCATTAGTGATTACTTTGGCTCTGAGTCCTGTACAGTTGCACTCATGAGAGTGAAAGCATTAGAGCTAGAGAGAAACCAATTAGCACCAAATACATTCTTTATATACAGCACATGCTTATGAACCACAGCACTGTATTAATAATTCCACATCTTTGACTCCTGTTTTGGTTACAGTATGATCAAATGATCGTAATGTTATTAGATTGCCTTGAATGGTTTCTGCTCTTTCGGTAGAAATTATTTTGAATTGGGTATACTCCAGGTATTTCAAAAAGTAAGCGGAATCAAACATTTGTTTAGAAAAAAGGATTTATTGTTACTCTGTATAACATTGCACAACACGTACCAAGTATTTGACATTAAATCATTTATCTTATTTGCCACAGTAGCTCTATTTCTCACTTCTCTACTTCTTTGCTTTTCAGGTGGTCTATCTTCATAACAACAAAATTGCTTCAGTTGGTATCAACGACTTTTGCCCTCTTGGCTACAACACCAAAAAGGCTAGCTATTCCGGCGTGAGTCTCTTCAGCAATCCTGTGCAGTACTGGGAAATCCAGCCCTCTGCTTTCCGATGTATCCATGAACGCTCTGCAGTACAGATTGGAAATTACAAATAGATGTCTAAAGATGGGGTTCGGTTGTGTTTCAGCTAAAGTACCTGTTGTAATAGGCCTGTTCAAAAAATTGTTGCTAACAATTAATGCCAAATACCAGAAACTTCACTTTAAAGTGGAGATGATCCATTGATGTAGAATAAATGAATGATTACATATTTACAAGATCAGGTATACCATCAAAAAGAATTGCCACCTGTGCTTTAAACTGACTTATTTCAGCCTTCTTTATCAGCATGCTTTCTGTGGTATTTTTCAGTTTGCTGAATGCTACAGGTTTTCAGATTCCACTGTATATGAGATTCGGAGTAAATATTTGTCAAGCTATGATATAAAAAAAAAAAAAAAAGATAGCGATTGAGGTTATTTTTATAGCCACACACACACAAAATAGTAGAGGGAAAAAGACTCAAATCATCTTGAGACTTGAGAAGGTGAGAGTTACCTCCTTTAAATTTATTTCAAGCCCTGGAGGTTTAAAAATATCCACTATAACACTAAGCTAATTCTGAATGTATCTATTCAGCAAATAAAGTTGTTGCTAATGTAATTCTTTTGGAAAAAATAAAATGAATTCATATTGTACACATAGTTCTTTAAAGTCTGCAATTCTTCTAGAGCAATGCTATTCAGGATTAGCCTAACATAATCCTATTGAACAAAATAATGAGTAGTCTGCAGTACAAAACCTGTAACCTATGTCTGGAGCTCAAGGACTAAATTTCTCTAGGGCAAATCCTTCTCACCTTAGTCACAACAGCAGTTTTAATGACTTCAGTGAGACTGCCTTGCAGAGTATGATATTAGGGTTTAGTCATTGGTATCAATCCATGTATATATCTAAACCAAAAATACTAGCAGTTCATTGTTCACTTGTTCTGCATTGTACATTTGTCAGCATCCTTTCCTGGTTTTGTTTTTTAAACAATGTTTTTAATTGTCAAGTAGAGATATGCAGGCTTTCCATCTGATGAATTTGTGGAATTTAGATTATAAGCAAAATCATAAGTATAGCAGAATATGAAGTGAAATAACTGCAAGGCCTAGCTGGACATTGCTGGGACATCATTCGTAGAAGTATCTTCTTAGAGTGATTTGAAGCCCTCTGCAAATTGGGAGTCTTCAGCCCGTACCAGTGGGTAGCAAGCACATCAAAGGTAGGCTGCACATTTCTGCTGTCAATCTACAAAACTAAACTTATATTCAATAAAAATGTCACCTTAAAAGAATCTTCTGCAGCCTTTTAATACTCCAAGGTCAATCTCTCTAATTTGTAAAACTTATATGTCATTTATATTAAAGAATAATGTAATACAGGCAAACTCCAAAGTGTTTGTCTTTATTTTCTGTTTTGATAGCATAACATAATGTGTCAGAACTTTAATTATGATTAAGTCTTGAAAATTGAACATTTTGGCATGGTGATAACTAAAGTAAGAGCAAATGTGACATTCTCTTGCCTCAAGAAACATTTTCATACCTAACACTCATAGGTATTTTTTCTAGAAAATTAATATATTCTCTTTATAGCTGTCATTTACTCAGGTAGTAAATAACTGGAAACAATTATGAATCACTAAAACCATTACACAGCAAAGTGTGTTTGTACCCTTGTTTGCTATCTTCTTCATATAGTAGACAACTTCCCCCTTTTCCATCTGTTTTTTCTTCTGGGTTTCACATTTTTTGAGTGTTATATTTAAATAAAACTAACAATACATGAAATCCTTCTGTCACTGGAGGGAAAACCCTCCAGAACATAAGCATTTAGATTTTTTCCTTTTGGTTCTTGGTTGGATATCTGCTATTATTCAGAGAGATAATTCATGCAGAAAACTAGGCACTGGCATTTCAATAGAGAATGAAGTCATTGTCTTAGCTTGAACAACTCCACAGGGTTTGTATGTAGACACAATCTTCCCATTTCTCCCTCTATGGCTTTAAAATCTCTCCATACTAAGGCTTTTCTTTCAAACCAAAAGCCACTTTTAAGTCCAGAAGAAAATATCTGAGCCTGGTCCTCCTCTGTAATACCTATGGTATATCCTATACCAAGCTTGCTGCCCTCTGTGCTAAAGCACAAACCATTCCTCCTAAAATACATTCCCCGCTAGTACCCAAGGGCTGCACAGATAACAGGACTTTCCTGATTCCCAATCCTATGCAATAAAACACAATAAGCAAATCTCATAACATGAGACCTCAGCAAGATCATGACAAATTCAAAACGTAAAACACACTGTTGGTTTTCCATAAATTGTGCCGCCACACCTACAACATCTGACTGATGGGACCCTATCCACACATAGCATCTGCAAAGACTTCAAAGCAGCGGGAAGCCCAATACTTTTAAACCTGCTTTTCATATAAATGCAGAACAGATGGCTCTTCCACTTAAAAACAAAACAAATAAAAAGAAAGGAAAGGAAAGGAAAGGAAAGGAAAGGAAAGGAAAGGAAAGGAAAGGAGAAAAAAAGAACAAACCCAAACAAATGATAAGCAGTTGTGTGCAAAGTAATGAGAGCTAAAGTAGAAAGCCTTTAGGTCCAACAGTGCATCTCTGATCCCTCCATAAAATATGAAGATGGTAACCAGTCACAACTGTAGGACTCAAAACGTAAAGGAATAAACTCTTTGTTTCCTGGTGCAGCCTAAGACATCTTATCCCTTCCCGCATCCCTGGGCCACAGACGGGTCCCTGCAGGCAAGGGACTGACTGTCTCTCAGGTGTGAGAATAGACTCTCCTAGGGAGCCTGGAACAAATCATATCCTAATATCGGGAAATTCAAACTGATGGAAACAGGAGATTTGAGAATAGAAAGGTGTAGTGACAGATCCTCAGCTGTAAGAATGATGGAAGAATTTAACTGACATAAAAAGGCTTCTTATTTCTTCCACTGAATATAAAATTATAAATAATCCAAACTAAAATAATAGCACTTGTGTGTCTTTGCTTTTAAAATCAATTTTCCAATTATATTTCTAAATTTCTATCTTTTTGTGATAAAGAAGATAGAATAATAAAATTAGAGACAACAATGCATTTTCTGCCATCTTAAATTAATAATGCCTATGATTCATCACACTACTTAGGAATATGGCTGAGTAAATATTTGAACTTCCCTTTTTCTTATTTAAAGAGCTTTTCAGAATTATAGCAAATATTTTCTGCTACTTTTTGATATCTAAATGTATCTTTTTTAAGATTTTTTTAACTCATGAATCTTATTAAAGTGTTAATTAAAATCCCTATAAGAGGTTTTAACTAAAGGAAGTAGCCCCTTCTGTTTTCTACTGAATTGAGTAAATAAGTTGGAAATAAAAATGATATCTTGAAGAAACATTGCTTCTTTAAGGTTTTACTACAGTTTGATGGTAATACTGTAAAATTATTATTTTGGTTTTGTACTATCCTTCCTTTTTTTTTTTTTTTTAATTAATGGTATCCCTCAGGTTTAGGCTTTCCAAAAGTACATACACATTTTTTATTAGCAAAACCATATATTGATACAGAATATTATTTTTCAAAACTTGACTGCAAGTCAGTTAGGCCCTTCATATATGCTTGTTTTTTAAGGCCAGAAGGGATCTGGCTTGTTTCTCCTAAAGTACGCCAGGTTATGGACAATCATCATATACTTGATTGCTGATATATAAGTGACATAAAACCTAATTTCATTTCCAGGAATGGATCAGCTCTTAAATCCCTGGCATCAAAGTGTTGCTCTGATTTCAAGACTTACAGATTTTGTTTTAGTTCCCTCTACAAACTGCTTCTCAAATCCTCTAAACACAATGTCTGGCAACAGCTCTTTGGCCCGTAACACGTTTTTTTGACCTACTAGTGAACCACTCTGTTACAATTTCTTTCTGCTTATGTTTGTTACTTTTTTTAAAGAGGTAGTATTATCTACCTCACATTCATGCATACACATTAGCAGAAAGCCGAGAAATTGCTTTTGTTTGATGCAAACATTAATTTCCTTCATCTAAAATAGCATATGCAAAACTAGAAAAGGTTACAGAAGACTTTCTGATCCCACCACTACTCTGAAGTGCCATCTAGTGTCACTGAAGGACAATAACAAAGTTACTGTTCACTAATTGTGAAAACCAGGAGGAAAGATGTTTATGAGGTTTTATGAAGAGAGGCTACACAAATTCATAAAATGCTGATTTGCTTTTCTTTTTTTCTTTTTCCTTTTTCTTTTCCTTCTTTTTTCTTTTTCTTTTTTCTTTTTTCTTTTTCTTTTTTTCTTTTTTTCTTTTTTCTTGTTTCTTGTTTCTTGTTTCTTGCTTCTTGTTTCTTGTTTCTTGTTTCTTGTTTCTTGTTTCTTTTTTCTTTTTTCTTTTTTCTTGTCACTCTGCATAGCTTTGAAATCAATAGCCTTTTTGTATGTCCATAATCAAATATTCTTGCTTTACACATGGATGTGGTTTTGCTCATCTTCTCCGAATGTGCACATTGCTCTGAAGTCAGTTTTGTTACAGGGACTGGCCTGCATCTCTGTAATTTTTTTTTCAAAAGAGGTGGCCTTATTTTCTGTGGTCATTACCAAGCCATTGCTAGGTGATTGGGTTTTTGCCCATTTCAAATTTGAAACCACCAAACGGGTTTAGTTGGTGCTAATTTAGTTTGAAGTAGTTTATTCCAGAAAGAAAAAAAATTGAAGTCCATGTTAGTGACAAGTTCGCACAGCACTGAAGGGCAAATGTGGGCTGTGACATGTTCAGTATTAAGTGCATCATCTGCAGACTGAAATAGTGGAACCAAAAATAGGTGATAAATTTAGCGTAGAACTTTACCCTAACAGTGCTCGAGCAGCTCCAGCTGCAAAAGAGCAAAGTATCTGTGCATCTCCTGAAAAGGCACAAAACCTGTTTTAGTGTTTGAATTCAACTCAACACAAACACTTGAACAGCTAGACTCATCAATGGGTACATTTGAAGTGACATACACCAGCCTTTGGTCTCCTGCCCTGCTTCCTGCTCTGGGAGCTGAGGGCTGATAGTGTACCCGAAGTGCCTGGGATCAGTCTGGAGGCAGGCACTACAGGGGCTGCTCACCCTGCCTCTGAAACTCCACACCTTCCCTTCGGAGGTACGGAGACGCGGCTTCTACAAAACTGCTTTGTCAGGCTGTTCTCTTAGTCACTGTGTACGTTACGCTGCTTGAAAGCTTTGGAGATTACCTCTGTGTGAGTGTCTTAAGTCAGCAGACCAGAAAAATGTTAATGCTCTGTTACTGCCTGCTTAAACTGGGACTTAAATCTGTGAGAGAAAGAAGGGACTAAACTATGAAAAATGGTACTGTTTTAATCATATATAGATATGCAAACATCTTTTTAGATTATAACGTAATATTAAAAAAAAAGAAATAAAGAGAATTAATAACAAAATCAGAGAATCTGCAGTGTGATGAGAAGCGGTGATTGTCATGTTTCGGAATCCACATGTACGGCTGCAGCAAGCAACACAGTCAAGAAGGTTTTGGAAAATAAACATTGTAGGCCTTGCATCTGCAAACATTTACTCACATGAATAGTTCCAATGCTTTCAGTCAGAGGAAATGAGAGCTACAGATGGGCACTCAATTTTGAAGGGAAATTAAACAAAAGATAGCATCCAGAGTCTAAATACAAAATCCATTTTTTTAAAAAAACAACCAACCAAAAAACTGTCTAAACCCCCTCCATCTAGAAAAGTTTCATCCAAAGAATTGTCACAGGTACTGTCTGTGGCTCACACCCAGGTGGAGAGAAGATGAATCCTCACAAATTATGATTTCTGGTGATAAATGGCATGATATTTTGCTTATATGCACATATATTAATCGATAGGGTTTTTTGCTTCTAGCACTTGGAAGAATGGACAGTAGAATATGTATGGCTTTTTTCTGTATAAATGGTTACAATTTACAAAAATTTTATTTTCATGTCTAACATGAAATCACACAAAATTCCAGGGAATTTTTCCCAGCTCTTTATGTTACTGACTCAACAGCGTTAAAGTACATAATTTACGATAAGTCATACTTACACCTTTTATTCATTTTCAACTAATATATTAAACTACATATTGTATTTGAATGAAAAAGCCTTAAGGATTTTTTTACTATTTTTGCAAACTTCAGGTTTGGACAAGTTATGTTATTGCTTCCAGATGAAGACTTTAATTGAGATGAATTACACTAGTGCTTCTCCATGTAGTAACTTTTTGAAAGTGTTCAAATCCCAATATAAAGGCATGAAAAACAGAGACCATGTGTCTGCTGCTAAATGCATGTTAGAAAGTCCTTTCAACAGGAAAACTCAGAACCAATTAAGCTAATCATGTAGTATTCTGCTGATGAATCCTTTCATCTTTTAATTCCAAGGTATTGAATATTTGCAGGAATCAAAAGATTATAAAGAATAAACCAAATTCCAGAGTGCAGGAAAAAAAAAAAAAAGGAATTTCAAAATGCATAAAATAATCTTGACGTGAAAGACAGAATCATTCTAAATATTGCTTGGCTATACTAGAAACTCTAGACAACTGAAATGTTTCAAAAGGCTTATTCACTTCTGAGAATAATCCTTCAGAGGTTTGTCCATACACATCATTCTAATCTGGAAGGAGAAAGTGATTATGTTGCAATGAAATCTTGAAACAAAACACTATCTTTGAAGTGCTGGCTAATGGAGAGCAATTGAGAGAGCCTAAACCTCAGGCAATTTAATATTTCATCATGCCATCACCAAAATTAAAAACAAGATTAACCTTTTGGGTACTTTTTTGTTCTCTTGTATCCCATACTGCTCATTTCCAGCACCAAGTTCTTTAAAGACATGCCAATCATTTCTGATCTATAGTATGAGCCACTGCATGTGTAGGTTACGGGGAGATAGAGAAGATTATGTGAATTTCTCTTCAACAGATGTAGATAATTGGATTGTTATGGAAAAAGTTAAGTAGTTAGGCTCCTTATTGCTGTCAAAGGACAAAATTACTGGGAAATGGTAATATTTCTTTTGAACTTCCTTGTCAAAATTCTGACCCATGGGATTGTTGTATTCCCTACATCTTAGGCAGTGGGAATGTGCTCACACTATGAAGAAATACAACTGCACAATGATTTTAGATTGTTCTGCAGAGCTGAAAAAGAAAAAAAAACCAAACAGCCAGAATAGGACTTAGAGAAGACATGTCCCATTTACCGAAGCTCAGCCCCACAGAGGAGGAAGCTAAGGATGCCTCCCACCTTCCCTCACAGTGCAAGTGAGAGAGGATATAAAAAAGTCTTCTAGCCACTCGGCTACCTCACGGACAGCTTCTGGACTGGTATGAAAGCATGTGTGGTGGTAGTATATGAATGTATATGAAGCTCATGAAGGTCGAGGCAATCCCAGTACTGGTACAGACTGGGTGCTGAATGGATTGAGATCAGCCCTGAGGAGAAGGACTCTGGGATACTGGTGGATGAAAAATTGGATATGAGCCAACAATGTGTGCTTGCAGCCCAGAAAGCCAACCGTATCCTGAGCTGCATCAAAAGCAGTGTGACCAGCAGTTCGAGGGAGGTGATTCTGTCCCTCTACTCTGTTCTTGCAAGACCCCACCTGGAGTACTGCATCCAGCTCTGGTGTCCCCAGAACAAGACAGACATGGACCTATTAGACCAGGTCCAGAGGAAGGCCATGAAAATGATCAGAGGGCTGGAGCACCTCTCCTACAAAGAAAGGCTGAGAGAGTTGGGATTTTTCAGCCTGGAGAAGAGAAGGCTCTGGGGAGACCTAATTGTTGCCTTTCAATATATAAAGGAGGTTTATAAGAAAGACGGAGAGAGACTTTTTACCAGGGCCTGTAGTGACAGGGCAAGGGGCAATGATTTTAAACTGAAAGAGGGTAGATTTTGGTTGGAAGACATTCTTTACATTAGAGGTGGTGAGGCACTGGAACAGGTTTCCAGGAGAAGTTGTGGATTCCCCATCACTGGAAGTGATGACCAGGTTGGACTGGGCTTTGAGCAACCTGATCTAGTGAAAGATGTCCCTTCTCATGGCAGGAAGGTTGGACTAGATGAACTTTAAAAGCCCCTTCCAACCCAAAACATTCTGTGATTCTGTATGCAGTACCAGGGCCCTGAGTACACCAGGAGGCTCTTACTGCCATGACCACACTCTTCCAGAGCCTCTGCCTACCTAGAAACCTACCACTCATTGCGCCAGGAGCTATATTTAAGCTCAGGTTCTTGTCCTTTCCCCGAGCTTATTGTTGGGTTTCAACAAGAAAGGGCACCTGTGAAGGGAAGGGTATCTGGGAGCCAGCAATTACACAAGGCAGGTCAGCAACCTCATGAGCAAGGTTCACAGTCCTGCATCACTTGATGAAGAAGAGCAGAGCTGGTTTGGTGACTGCAACCAGGGCTGGCCAACCATCCAGTGGCACGTGTCCACCGAGCAGGCTGTTCCAAGCTCAAGTTCCTATACCAAGTCAATAGATAATGTCAGGTACAAAACCAGTCACAGCATACCCACAACACAGCTAGGGCTGAGGGTTCAGCTGCTGAATTAATGAGTGGAGGCAGCATGGCTGGAGAATGTGGATGAGGCTGGTCGGGCGATCAGAGCCTGCTGGTGTGCTCAGAGCCCAGAACCTGGTGTGTCGTCACATATAGAGCTTGCAGAAGTCCCCAGTCACTCCAATGGCCTTGTTTGTAGGCTTCAAATGCAAGAAATAAATGATTGGAAGAAATCAGCTCCAAGCTTAACAGGCAGTTCAGACACAGACAAGATGACCTTTACTAGGCTGAGAGGCACATAGGCATGGATTAAAATATGCAACATCACCTGAGTGAATTATGAGCCCAAATGCTGTTTTCCAGACCTTGGAAGGCACATTTCTGAAAATGTTTTGACTCGTGAGTATGTGAGAAGTCATTAATGGTGGCTTTCAGGAGAAGGATATCGTGCTCATTGGTGAAACAAACACTTTCTTCCCTTCACCGTGCTTTGAATCAAAATGTCATGGGATATCACCTGCGTATCCATTCCCCACTCACATGGAAAAATGTCCCTTATGTGGGTTCCCTGGAAAAGTCTGAGACAACACAAATTTCTGATGGGTCCAGACATAGGGGACATGAGGATGCAGGCTCACACCTGTCCTCAGAACCACCCTTGCTCATTCATCAACATTTGCATGTCTCAAAAAGCCCTCTTACTAAGTCCCAGAAAGGGGGAAGAGTAAACCTCAGTAGGATAGCAGGAAAGCAGGAAAGCCTCACCAAAACTCTTTTACAGAAGATATGGGTCTTTCTAATGTGATTGCCTTGTATATTTTTTTTTTTTTCTGACACCAGGTACTCTCAGGGTTATTCAATTCATGTTGTGCTAAAAGTTCCATAATAAATACAAATGTTTAACTGCTAAAATACAATGTAAACCCCTTCCATTCATGAGCAAAGTTATTACAAATGTGTGATGCTCAGCTCTGGAAACAAGATGGTCTCATTCTGCTTTCATGAGATTGGAACAGGAGCAATGGATTTTGCTATACCGCAACTGGCTAGCCATATTATTGAAGTTATCTATGGGATAGGAACATGACCCAAATTATAGTGTTGCTCACCGGTACTGCTGTAGCTAAGTTTGTGTCAGCAGTTCTATATGAAACCAGATTTTCCACTTAAAAATTAGTACTCTGCTAAAGCTTGGAATCAGATCTTATTTCTGGAACATATTTGTTTTTCTTTTGAAAATTAAAAATAATACATGTATATTCTTCAAAACTTCAGTGTAAAGCAGGAGTCACATATGCACACACACACACACATGCAAACAGATAAATTTTGACAAAATGGTGAAAACAATGAAATTATAATTTGATAAAATTCAAATTGTGGATTAGCTGATGTCAGCAGACCTTAGGACCAGAATGTCTATTTTCTTATTGATGTCCCAGGTTATATTCCAGACACTAAAGCTGCATCTGTATCATTAAGTGAAATAATTTTCCAGCTTTGGACCAACTAGCATGACTTAGCCCCATCTCTGTTGTAAGGCTATCTTAGCTCATGAAACAGGATGGCTTCATTTAAACTCTCTGTCGAGAGTGGTAAGTCCCAAACCATAGGTAGGAAATCTTCAGTTTGGGCTAGAATAATGGAGAATCCCATTCTAATAAATTAATACTACAAAAAATGACTTCCCAGTGCCAGGGGTACTATGTGATTTACTAGCGTAGGTAGAGCCTAAAAGGGAGGTAAGCCATCCATTTGCTAATATACAATAATTTTAGGTGTGAGGACATTAATATTTTGCATTGAACTACCCAAATATTGACAATGTTGTTTACTTGCTATCTGAGTGCTTTCCTATTTTTTCTTCTCAGTCATTTGTAATGCTTTCTTTGGCCCTTCATGGAGAAGTTTATCTCTGTCTTTTTATATCTTTGAACAGCTGATAACCTGTAGTTCTGATCTGATTGAGAGTTTGGAGGAGTTGCAATAGTTGATTGCAATGTTTTACTTTCCATACCTACAATCCAAAAGAAATTATAATTCAGCATTTGAAGAGCGAAGGAAAGAAATTCCCTCTAGGTTAGCTTCATATCGCTATTCTGAAAAGGTGCAGCATCTTTGAAAATGTTATTCTGTTTTGTAGCATAAGGTATTTATATAAGTAAAAGTAATTTTAAATATTAAGAAAACATGAAAAACACTACTGGGAAGCTAAAGGCATAGAAGTTGACTCCAGTTTTTGGTCCAAATCCGTTTGCCGTTTAGCAAACAGGCATACATGTGTATAAATATACAGATACATAATCATACAAATACAATTGCTCAGTGCTTACTGAAGTCCAAAAAAATGCAAAGAGGTAAAGAAAAAAGAGTCAGACTAAGTAGATAGGGGTCTAAAATCTAAGTGAGGTTAACAATAATAATTGGAAAGTGGTGTATTCTCCTTAATCAACACAGGTTAAGGGAAATGTTGCTAGAGCTTGTCCCTTCTTGGGTTGGATGGAGAAAAAATTAGACCATAAACACTCTTGTGTCAATTCAGAATAAACCTATGAAAGCTTGTGGTGTAAAATCTCTTAAATTGTTTCTCTGTCCTTTCCAATATCTATAACTTATAGTCTTATATATGAAATCTATTGAGAAGCTTTGCTTGACTAAAACAAAAGCAAACTGTTTGATGAAAACTCAGGTAATGTTCTAATGGAAGCAGAAGACTGCATTCTAAATTTTTATTTGACCTTTCAAAAAACTCTGTATTTTGGGTTTTTTTTTTATTATTTTGTTTTTTTTTCAGAGGTGGTAAGAAAATGGAAAATACCTGTGGAGGAATAGATTGTGACTGTCTCCAGGCTTGTACATCTCATTTTACTTGGCTCTATTTCTGTGACATTTCTTTGCAGACATTGTGCTCAATACTTAGGTAAGAGAAGTCCACAGAGAAAATTGTTGGAAAAAATATCAGTCAGACAGTTTACACAAAGTGAGGATATTACCTCACTTAGGAGACTGGCTATCTCCTGGACTGGAGCTCCAAGGGTACCAAAACACAAATGTCTAATGTCATTCTAGATTGCTTAGATGTGCCTGGCCTCCTGCCACTACTTCAGGACAGGACACGTCTCCTCAAGATCCTGAGTTGTAGCAGCCATCCCCACTTGGATGTACTGTGCAGTCCAGGGCATGTCAGACAACAGTAGATGCCTTGTCATCACCAGCTGACTGAAGCCTCTTGACAGCAGGCAATTGCCTAAATGCAGATGCCTTGTTATTATGCACTGTGGAGTACTGTGCTTTGTCATCTGCTGCCAGTTGAAAAAGGGACAGGTCTTTAAGTCCTTTCTCATAATCTATACAGATGAGCTGGATACCTTAAAGCATCTCAAATGATACTAGATACCTACATTTAGGTAACTGAATACTATTATGGTGTCTGTGTTAGAGAATTGACTCCCTAGGCTCCATAACTCTATTTACTAGACTCTGTTGACCATGAGGAATGCTTGGACTCCTAGCACACATTTAGATACCTATGTTTTCTGTCTCGCAGGACCAAAGCATGAAATATGGCATCTGAGGCCATACAAAAAAGGTGGTCTGCATCTTATAGAGAAGTGGAGGTAATCTCAATGAGATATAAAATGGATACTTTATGAAATAAATAGCTTTTCCAATGGGAAATTTTATTCTGTGAGATGTTGATAATAGTGCCATGCAGCCCATAATAAAGCTTTAGTGGAGTTTCTCAACACTGCACAATTCCTAAGACAAAAGGTATTGCATACAACATGAGGTAAAACCACTCTGGACCTCCTTATGATGAATAAAGACAAGTTAATCACTGGATTGGAATCTGGCGGTTGCCAAAGCTGACCATTTAATATGGTCAAAAGCATATTTCCAGCCAGTATTTCAGAGAAGCTCAATGTCCCCAAACAGGAAAAGGATTAGCAAGTTCGTCTGGAAGGAAAAAATTAGAAGAAAAATAAGAATACGTAAAAATAATTTAAGAGATTGTCCTCAAATACCTTTCCCCTCCTGATTTTACAATCAAAAAGGCCAATTTTAACCTTAGGCTTGCTTGTTTCAGTAGAAAAGTCAAATGCAATTAGAAGTCAAAAAAAAAAAAAGTATGAGACATGAAGAATGAGGAAGTACGAAGTATATATAATAGTATCTCTGTACATATTAGTAATACGGCAAAAATAAAACTGAGTTGCACTGAAGATGTCAGTGGCAGATCCATAGATAGCTTGGCTGAAGATGGAAGAAACTGAAGTTTATGATGAGGAAAATAAAATCATAATGCTGTAGAACCACAACTAAACAGACACAAGCCAATGGGTTGAAATTAAATATGTAAAGAAAAATTAGTCGACATTGTTTCTCTGCTTTTGGAGAGGAGTAGACTGATATACTTTCACCAGAATGATGTAGATTTATCATATTGGGACTATCATGTTCTTTCTCAAG
Source organism: Aramus guarauna (assembly GCA_013400195.1). NCBI lineage: Eukaryota > Metazoa > Chordata > Aves > Gruiformes > Aramidae > Aramus > Aramus guarauna. The sequence continues at coordinate 435,601 of VXBL01007850.1, forward strand.
GGAAAAAACCTAAAGAGTATTTGTTAGTGATAAATACTTTTAAGTTGGGTTGTCATAATAGGTACTTAAATATCTTAGGAAGCCGCATAGGAGATCTTTGGTTCATTTGCAGTCCCTTTTCATGAGCCTGGGAATCTCAGAATGTCAGTGCATTGTTACTGTGCACGGAATACCAAGAGGTAGGTACTATACCTCAAGGCTATTAACCTGCCAGCAGTCCCAGGAAAGATAATGTAAAAATCTGATACAGCATTCAGCTGGTGATGAATTAAGTGACAAATAATGTCAGAAAAGATACTAATAGTTAATTAATGATATAATAGATTCTATCTAGCAAGCCTTTACATGCCGATGAGGTTGTAAACTTAGTGGATAACAAGATCTTCTGTAGTAGCAGTAGATTTTTCCAAGGTGTTTCATTTTAAAAATGATAATAAGCAGTACTTCAAAAAAGTGCGCATTAAGTGGCTCCCAAACTGTCCCATCTTCATGGCAAAGACAAATTATCACCAAGCGGATATGTTCCCGTAGAGGGTCTCATCAAATGGCAGAAGGCCAAATGCTATGTGCTGGTTGTCTGGACACCATGTTCAAAGCTGAGGGATATTGTGACTGCACATCACTTTAGGCAAAGGGCTGCAGTTACAGGAACTCACTGGGAGACAGTGTCTCAGGGAGAAGTGACATGATGCAGTAAACCAGCTTTGCGGGAGGCAGCAGTTCCCATTCCCACTGAGGTCTCGCAGAGCACTGTCCCAGTAGCTGCTGCCCTTGTAGCTGCATGTACAAACAGAAGCAGCCAACTCCCCAGGACCTCACCATACACCCTGCAAGCTGGAAGCTACTGTTCCTGTTCTGGCTGGCAACCCTGTTGAATTTGTAAGCCTAAAGTTTTCTGATGTTTGTGCTTCAAGGAGAAACAGAAAACTAGAGTACTAAGTGGGGATACCCTGGGTCTGTGCTAGCTGAGCAGACCCTCCTTCCTATCACCCTGGGAACCAGCTCTCTACTTCTGGGTGCTGCCTGCAAGCACACATTAGCAGGCACAAGGATGAAAACTGTGACAAATAAGCCTTGCTCAACTGGCAGTCTAAATTACGTGGGCTGCTACCCCAGGATGTAGCCCTCTACCTACAGATGGGAAAGTGCTGCATGCCCATCATAGCCTGCCAGATCCTGAAACCAGACTGGGCAAAAATCGACAGATTTTTGCACCAAACTAGCAAACTCCCTAACTTTTCCTGTCTTAGACCATGGTTATATGTTGTCTGGAGCATAAGCAGGCAAACATATTTTGTTGAACTCAGTACAGCAGTAACTGGATGAAGTTTAATGGTTTGTGTTATATAGCAGGTAAGGGTAGAAGATGCAACATCTCTTCTGACCATAAACAGTAGTGATCTCAAAGCAGACAGACATTGCTAATGCTTACATTAGGGGATGATGTTTGGCACCCAATGATTTTCAAAGGAGGTCTATGTTGATACAGCATTAGTATATACAAAGAATAGGCAATAAGCTAGCTAAGTTTGTCAAGTTCATTTCTTTCTTTTCCTATAAATTATCTGTACTGTTTAAACTACAGGGCTGCTACTATAATTTTACCTGTAACCACAACTTTCCCACAAATTCAACAACTTCTTGAGATCCTCTTACATTCTTTGCCTTAGGAATCATTTGAATTGTTTCATGTTCCAGGGCCACCTGACTCTTTTATACATAGATTAGCACATTTTAAATGCTATAACACAAAGTACAGTGCATATATATATATATATATGAATCTGTTTTAAAAGCAGTGTCTTGCCTTCATCTGTGCAGTTCTCATATAAGAGGTTTGATCAAGAGGTTTGAATCAACTAAAAGGAATTTTACCATTGACAATTTTAATCAGATTAAGTGCAGTACAGTACAAAAACAGTCTGAAAAGCAATGGAGAGGAGGATAACAGTACTAGAAAAAAGACACTGTCAAGTTTGAAGCTAAACAGTGAACAATTTTTCAGAACAACAAAAACAAAGATTTAAACTCAGCTAAAATATCTGTTGTGGTCTGCTAATAGGTTGTACCACTATTACCATTTTTGTAAATTTCCAAAGCTGTTATTTCCTTTTTAGGAGAAAGGAAAAAAAGTATTTGGATCACCACAAATTTTGTAATGCTTATAGTATGTGCTCTAACACTTTCCATTTAACATGTAAACGCAGTGTAGAGGCTGAACAAATAAAAATTTCAATTTAGAGGAATGGAAGTTTTCAGATGAAAAAATAATAAGCACCTACAGCCTTCAGAATCTGGAACTGAACTGTTTTTAGTGGAACTCATTTGATATGAGTCAGCCTTAAGTAATATTTCCAAAAGCTGCAGGACTTCACAAAAACATTTAACTAATTATTACTGGAGATTTGAGTTGATTTTTTTTTTTTTTAATTCACGATATATAGGTTAACAGGCTATATATTCACTATTTAGAGATATGGAAAACATCACGCATTAATGCTACACTTTAAAATTAAATGGCTTGCTGTATGATGCCCATGGAATGTCCTTTTCCATTAATGGAGATTTCTATACCTTCTGCTGCAGGTAGCCAATTAAAATGAACTAATCTTCATTTCATCTTGAGAGTAATATTTGATTTAAATTCTGAGTGATCAGTGCAAAAACTCACTACTCATTTTATGTGGCAATGCAAAAAGTTCCACAAGCATTTTTTCTGGGGCTATAGGCTCCTATGACCCAGATATCCTATTCTTAATTTTGGGCATCCAAATCTCTTGGTTCTTAGGCTACACATCTGTGCACCACATGTGTACACAGATTTAAGACTAAAAGGAAGCAGTTGATTTTGATAATATCTATTAGGTCTTAGCAACTTCAGTCTTTTGGGAGAAAAGAGAGTAAAGGCAAACAGATTGGGAGGGGTTTCCATTTCTGTAGAAGTGCACAGAAGGCATAAAGAAGGTAGTTTTACAGCAGAGAAAAGATAGAAAGAATATCACTGATGAGTTAAGAGAGAAAGTAGTGACACTGTAACTTGGCCATACCTTCATCTGCTCAGCTTCAGTCCTTACCTGCTCTCCCAAACAGAGATTTATGAAGTGAGTGCTTCACAAGTCAGAACAGTAAGGTTAGGAAAGCATATAAAATGATGTTTGTCATGGTTTTGCCCCAGCCAGCAGCTAAGCACACACAGCCGCTCGCTCACCCCTCGCACTCCAAGAGGATGGGGATGAGAATGAAAAAAAACATTCGTGGGTTGAGATAAAGACAGTTTAATAGGATATATATAATAATAGTAATAACAACAGTAATAATACAAGTGATGCACAAATGCAATTTCTCACCACATGCAGAAGGGAAAAAAACAACCCAATGCCCAGTCTGTTTCCAAGCAGCAGTCCCACCTCCCAGCTCGCTTCCCCAGCTATATATGGAGCATGACATTATACGGTAGGGAATGTCCCTTTGGCCAGCCTGGGTCAGCTGTCCTGGCTGTGCTCTCCCAGCTTCTTCTGCACCTGGCAGGGCACAGTGAGAAGCTGAAAAACCCTTGACTTAGTGCAGACGTTACAACTATCCAGCGACAACTAAAAACTTCAGTGTGCTATCAACATTATTCTCATATTAAATCCAAAATGCAGCACTGTACCAGCTACTAGAAAGAAAACTAACTCTATCTCAGATGAAACCAGGACAATGCTGAAGGGACAATATTAAATAACATAGTGGAGAGATGGCAAAAATCTTATTAAAGAAAAGAGAAAACCTATTGGTTTATTACATCTTATTCTTGAAAGGCACGTGATTCTTCATCTTGACCATGCAATTTACAGAGCTAATTTAAAACAGTAAGCAAGACAGGAAATATATGAATGAAAAAGTCTCAGCTGAACTTTATGTGACCCAAGCTTTTACCATACATTTATTGCAAAATATCATCATATTTGTTTAATAAGATTTTTCTACAAGTTATAAAGACATGCATGCTTTTTGTTTATGTTAATAGAATGAGTAAAAGAATGTACATCGAACCTACAGAAATCAATGTAAAAAAGCAACTGGTGCATAAATATACCTGTGTCAAAACCATATTAACTCTGCACTATTCTGTATTTGCAGCCAGTGTACAATTCTACTTGTACTGCAAATGTTAAACTACATCTATTACTGAAAGATCAAAAGATGTATTAATTTATTATAATGATAATTTATCCTTCAAAACAAATTTTTAATCAGGGAAAACACAACTTGTGCCTTTCCTGTGAATTTTAAAATTCTCTTTACAAATATTATGCTCCATTGCTCAGCTTGCTGTACCTTCTTCCACAGAACAAACCTCATTATTGCCTTAAGGGGCATCTGTCTATATATTAAAAGTCTTTTCTTTATCCCAATTGATGTTTTGCTGAATTCTCCTGCTTGTTGCCTCATTTGCAGTCAAGACTACAGTTTAGGTTTCCTTGGTCAGCTGAAACTAATGAAGTAATTTTCAGACAAGTATCATATGGTGCATGACAAACTCCATCTGGTCTCCGTTTGTCCACACGCAGAACAACAACAGCTTTGTCCACTTCTACTTTTCTAGTTCTGATACCATGCACACTTCTTCACCTACTGAGCTTAATTCACGATCGTAATCCCATTGCTTCACATTCACTTATTTGCATCATTCAAATAGTAATGTAGTTATGGCCTGTCAGCAGCATCTTTCCTAACCTGTGAATGGTTCTCTCACACCAGGGGGACAGGTGTGATGTCAGAACATCAAAAGACGACATTCAGTCCATATGGGCTGCAGTGGCACTTGGCACTCTGTCTTGAGCAAATTTGTTTGCCAGGTTTGTTACTGAAGAAGCAAAGAGGTCTGTAATCATTTGGCAGCTTTGCTGTTCTCAGTGAAGGGCACTGAATTATGCCAAGCCTTTCCCTGCCCCCAGTAACCTGCACTGGCATAGAGGCTGAAGCGCATCAGCAGCAGATTTTGGGAGAAGCCCACATCCAGGCTCCTCTTCTTCAGGAAGCTGCTAGGGTTCTCCAGCACAGCCACATCCTGTACTACGACTTTTCATAAAGATAGCCAGTTGATAATAGAAAAAAAAACCCACAAACCAAAATAAAACAACCCACTTTGATCTGTGCCCAAAACAATTGCAGTCAAATACAATTAAATATACAAGACACTTTAAAATGGCTTGTGCATGCTTTCTATATGCACGTTTCACATTTGTCCCCATCCAGCTTTATGAGAAAGAGCTTGCCTCCCATAAAAAAGGGAAGACATCCACCATTTAGAGATAAGGGAAAGTTCTTATGGAAACATTAAGACCCACTTTAAACAGTTACTGTCTTAGTGCATTATTTTTTGGCATTGCCTGGTGAAAATAACATCTCATCCAAGCCTTAAGATACATTCTTGAACTACATCCATGGAATAAGAAACAGACAATGTAAAGCTGAGTAGTTCCAGATTCTGAAAAGCAGGAGAAAGCTGTAAATGCAAAAATGAACAAATGTATAAAGTGAGTTTACAGTAACTGCTGAAAAACCATGCCTGGGATGTGTTTTTATTAAACATACATTCAATCACCAAAGAAAATCTCCAGACCAAATAAATTCCAATGCTTTGTGGAAGAAACTTTTAACTCTGTGTTTAATGCTGTGGAAAAGGTTATAATTCAAAGATATTCCTGCATCTTTGGTTTTGAACCTTAATCTCAAACTTTTTTAAAGGTTATTTTACTGCGGACATAAGATAGTTAAACAAAAAGGCAGAAAAATGAATGAGTCACTTGGCTGAAGAAGTACAGCAGCATTGAGGTTTGAATGCTATTTGTTAGTTCATGTCTAGCAGTTTAAAATAAGTTGGAAAAGAAAAGTCTGTTTGTACTTTGTTTTACAATCTAAAATGTTTTCCCTCTAAAATACAAAAATTCCTTGTGTAAAGAATGGCTAGTGGTCTAAACTTTCTCAGGTTTGTGAAACACTGATCATTCTCTCATCCCACAGGAATAACAGATGGGTTGTCCTTGTACAAAATGTGGTATCCACCTGCACTTCATTAAAGAGCTGCGTTTTTGTACATGCCACACCACAAGATCACCATGATGACATAGCAGCTTCAGAGAACAGCGTGACTAGGGCTTTTTTTTTTTTTTTNCTCTTGTAACACAGAGGATCTGGCAGAGTTTTACCTCCTGACACTGTTTACAGCATATATTGGTTGATACAGTCCCTTATTGCATCTGCTCTGGGAATTAAGGAAAGCAGCTTCAAGGCAGTAAGGTAAGTGTTGCATGTTTTAACCGTAATGTTCAGCTATTTAAATGTAGCTGTAATGGGAATGTGAAAACATGTCAGCATAAGTTTGCCAATTTGTAAATTGAACACAAATCAACAGTTGCTTAGTGGATTCGCTTTCTCACTTTCCTAAAACAACCTCACAGATTTTGTGCAGCAGTGTTGCATTTTTTTACAGTCTGTTTTGTTCTACTTCAAAAGAGTCGATGTATAGTACAAAGAAATTTGTAAGACTACTCACTGCTTACTTATTCATTCATAATCTATTAGTAAGAGCTCCAGAGACTCCATTTGTTAAATAATTTTGCTTCATTTCAGAAAACGACAAGGTATCCTGATATTTAAATAATTAATCAAGTAAACAAGGAGAGGAAAATCAGAAGCATTTTGAATTTTTTTATATAATTTTAAACCACATTTTAAATACACTGTTGAAACTTTTAAAAATTAAATCTTTTGCAAACTGTGTAAAATGTTATGCTACAGAATTAAGGTATATTTAGTATAAGGCTGATTGAATAAGATTATACTTGTTTTGTTTCACAACAACTTTAGAACTAGCATAGCATCAAAGTAGCTCCAAAATAGTTTGAATAGTTTGTCTACTCTACTGTAGTAAGCATTTTTCCAAAATTGTGGATTTGCCATTGAGTATGATTTGGCAATTTGCCTCAGCAACTTCACAAATATTTTCACAGGTATTTTACAACATAACTGGCTAGAACAAACATAGGCAATTAGTTCAAGCATGATTCTGCTATTGGATAAACATCTAAGAATGTATTCTGATTTTACCTTTTGGATTCATATTGTTCAGTGCAACAAACAAGTATGTGTACACGATCTATTTACCTTTTACACTTCTGAGAGAGAAACATTTAGATACGTGAATGAGAAATCCATGAATAAAACAAGTTAACTAGACAATATATGTGCTTTATTGTGCTATTTTATGTCACACACATGATCATATGTCCTTGCACTACAGAATTGTTGCCTACGTATTGTAAAATGTTGTTGATAAAATAATTCAAAACACTTGCTATCTAACTTTTAAAATTATTTCCAGGGTTCTGCAGAGCTGTATACTATTTAAAAGACCTGTCAGACTATGATATCAATAATAAAATTTACCATTACAAATATAATTTAAAACTAGAACAATAGAATATGAATTTAAAATAGGATGTTTATGCTACTTTATCAGTAAGACTATAAATTATGCAGAGGTATAAAAATGTCACTATAAGGCCAAAGAGTGTAGTTCAAGAAGTTCATTACACTGAGTTATATATTTATTAGTCATTATATTAAAGTTATTATAATTTGAATACAGAAGCAGTTAGTTCCCCCATCCTTAATGTTTAGTACCTAAATAGGACCAGATTTTGAGCTGAATTGTGTCACGGTAGTGTCAGAGGAGGTGTACTTATTTATAGCAGCAGGGGACTAAAAGTTGAGTTTGCATGTTCTCATGCAGTAATGAAAAACAGACAAAGGAAATTACACTGATAACTCATATTCCAATGATTGCTCTATCCTACAGTTTGTAATTAGGTAAACGTGATGGGACCAACACCATGGAAAAGATGTGCAATTGTCCTCCTTATTCAGGGGACAGCAGCTTAATATCTAGCAGAGGGACTTTGTGGGTGATTAACTGGAGATACATGAAAACATTTTATAAAAAATCTTCATGCTGTACTGCATGAGATCAATAGGCCTGCCTAGAGGTACTTTAGTTGAGATTATTGGCTAACTAGAATGTGATGTGGCTTTTATCAAGTCAATAAAAGAAAGGAAATTTAGAATTAGGGAAGACTTTCTAGCTATGGTCCTGCGTTTTAACACTATGTACTCTGTGTAACAGTAAATAGTGCCAATACCAAGACTGACTTACTCTGCTGGAAGATTGCCCAGATCTGAGATCAATGTCTGGCGGTCTGTTTACAGTCTTCACATACTTTCTGAAATTACTTGAGAACAAGAAGGTTCTAATGATTTTCTTAATCATCTCACTCTCCAAACAGTTGTTGAGCCTTGTCTTTTACTGGTGAAAATCAAAGTAAGCTCACTTACTTCAGTGATGCTAGACCCACTTTTCCAACACAACATCTATCTAGGTAGTAAGAAATAAAAGTAAGATACTAACCTGTGCAGATTAGCATCTTCTGGAGTATCTGAAGAGAAAGGTATGCCCTTAAAAAGTAAGGTGAGACCACTCATACTGGATTACAGCAAAACATCCCCAAGGACACTAAACGTCATTTTGCTGTATGTGAACTAAAAGATCAACTATATGAAGCCAGTGCTTTATTATTCTATTGATTTAGAATGGTCATACAATGTAATAAACACATTTATTGTTATATATAGAATTTGCACTATTTGAAATTCAGTCATTTCAGATCCACTGTAGATCCATATTATATATACATGTGCACATATATGCAGTGCTCGTTGTTTGACATATCCAGAAGAATATGCTATGTATTTCTATTAGTTTGATCGTTAGGTGAACATGAAACTTAATGGACCATGCTTTACTGGACATGATCCATGAGAAGCTACAGGCATCTTAACCATACGCTATACAGCAGATCATTACCCTCAGTTTGTAATTTCCCCAGCTCTTTCAAACTTACGTCAAATTGCCACATTATTTACATTGAGGCAATTCAGTATATTAGGAATGTTTGATAGAATTTAAATGCCAGAACTAGCTCTGAACATGGCCTTCAGCAAAACTGAAAACTCTTCTGTGCCAAGTTTAAAAACCATGGATTTTACCATCCTTTTTGTGACTTAATGAATGAATGTAGGAAGACATAAAGAATGTTTTACTTACAACAGCAGAATGGCCTGCAATTTTGCATTACAAAGGTAGATTATAACAAGACAAGGACTGTAAATTTATAGTAGTAACAATGCAATATTAACAATCTATTTTTTTTCTTGATAGCTTTAAACAGGAAACAAATTAATTAGTTTTTAATGATAACCTTTATGTGGTAAAATTTCAAATATTGCTGAAAGAGAGAAAAAAATAAAGTTATAACTTCTTTATTCCCTTTCACCATACAGGGACAAGACACATTGCAAAGATGACTTTAAACTCCCTACCCATCTTTCTGTTACTGATTAGTGGCATTTTTTGCCAGTATGACTACGGTCCTGCAGATGATTACGGTTATGATCCTTTTGGGCCTTCTTCAGCAGTCTGTGCCCCAGAATGTAATTGTCCTTTAAGCTACCCTACTGCCATGTATTGTGACAATCTTAAACTGAAAACCATTCCGATTGTACCAAGTGGAATAAAATACCTTTATCTTCGAAACAATATGATTGAGGGCATTGAAGAGAACACGTTTGATAATGTAACAGACCTACAGTGGCTGATCCTAGATCACAACCATTTGGAAAATTCAAAAATTAAGGGAAGAGTCTTCTCTAAGCTAAAGCATCTGAAGAAACTTCACATTAACTACAACAATTTAACTGAAGCTGTTGGACCACTCCCCAAAACTCTGGATGACCTGCAATTAAGTCACAACAAGATCACAAAAGTCAATCCTGGTGCACTTGAGGGGCTGGTGAATCTGACTGTCATTCACCTCCAGAACAACCAGCTGAAAGCAGATTCTATTTCTGGGGCATTTAAAGGCCTGAATTCACTTTTGTATCTTGACTTAAGCTTCAATCGACTTACAAAGCTACCGACAGGACTGCCTCACTCCTTACTCATGTTGTATTTTGATAATAACCAGATCTCCAATGTTCCCGATGAGTACTTCCAAGGTTTTAAAGCCTTGCAATATTTACGTTTATCCCACAATAAATTAACAGATTCTGGAATACCAGGCAATGTCTTCAATATCACATCACTGGTTGAGTTGGATCTCTCCTTCAATCAGCTGAAGAGCATTCCAACCGTCAGTGAGAACCTCGAAAACTTCTACCTCCAAGTCAACAAGATTAACAGTGAGTTAAATCTGTGTATTTTCATTAATATTTGCCACAGTCTAGACACTGATGGTCAATGCAAGTATCTGAAAGAGTAGATTAACCACTCTGAAGAAATGGTACTGGTTAGACTGTTAGCACACTCACATTTCTGTGACTGTTGTCCACATCAACGTTAAAAGACAGATAGTTGTCAGAGCTACTCAAATTAGCCTTAAAGAGAGAAATTTCTGTTTTCGTACTAATGTAGGTATTATTGGTTAAATTCTCATCTTGTGTTAGAGTAACTCCATAGAATCCAATGGAGTTGTCTTATACAATTGAGTAAAAAACAGTAGGAAAATTTTGATCAGTGTGGAAGATGTTTAGAATTCATAAGTCAGCAAAAAGAGACAGTTATCAGCTGAAGATATGACAGTGGTGTGTGTAACATTTCAGGAGGCTGGTAGTGAAAGTGCTGGAGGGAGGAGAGAGGGAGAGGACAACAAATTCATAAGGTATCAGGCACAAGGGACAGTGAAAAAGATACAACAAAGTAACTGCTTTTTTCTCTTTCTTTCCTCCTCTCATGCAGCATCCCTCCAAACCCATCTTTAAATGCAAAGAGCTGCTCCTGTTGTTTTTTTTTCATTTCATTCCCATTTCCCACATTGTATGACCAGGTGATGAGCTTGTCTCCATTCAGTCATGATTTCAAAAATTTGATTTGACTTCTGAAGTCAATAAATGTCACACTTTACATGAGATCATAGAGGTTTCTAATGGGACACAGCTTTTACGGGGCTGTCCTAATCCTGGGGTGAGAAGAAGGTGTTGAGAGCTGGAGGGGCTTCACCATCATGTCAGAAGCTTTGCAGCTGCACCTCTGTCAGTGATGGTCCCTGATGGAGAGGCAGATCTGTCAAACATAATAGTGTTTCCGCATCAGTTTCTGATGGCTTACATCATCTTGGTAGCAGGAATAAAGTAAACCATAAAACTTGCTCTTCTATTTGCCTGCTTGTATCCATCAGGGGTTTAGGATATCAGTGTTAGCTATTCCATACATAGCTAACTCCATACAGATGTGGCCTTTAAAGTCAAATATTTTAGCGCAGATCTTACCAGAGGGCAAGACCTTTGAAATATTTTGTATTTACTATGCTTCACATTTTCCTCAATTTTATGATTTTTTTTCCTATTACATCTCAGTTCCTTGTTTTGATGAGGGAGAATAAAGAGTTAATGCTTCCCACCTGAGGGACCACATGCAGTGACCAGTAGAACTCTATCAAACACTCTCCCTCTCCTAAAAGAGCTAACAATTGGTGTTTAATTTCTCATGAAAGAAGAGGAAATTATCCCTGCCTAGGGTGGTTGTTCTCAACCTTCTGCAAGATACCCAAGTACCGAGTTTGCTTTCCATTCACATTTCCAAGGACTTCTGAGTCAAGGACTATGACAACAATTTAATTTTCAATGAAAGCTGTATTACCAGAGTACTGGTCAGCAGCAGAGGGGTATGGCGTGAGGAGTGGGTGTGCACTGCCTACTGCTACACTGTCATTGCTACCCTGTGGACTGATGCAAGAGAACTCTTGAGTTCCTGGGTTTTGACTAACCATAAAATCTAGCAGACTTCAATAATAAATTTTCTTGACTATCTAATTTCACAGGCATAATATTGTGTTCCCTAAATGCTAATTGACAATGTGAAAGAAAATTTAGTTAGCAATAAGCATTTCAAATTAATGAAGTACCAGATACAGGGTGATCAAAGCCTTGGCAGTTCACTGCTCATTACAGCTGACCTACTGTCGTGAATACTTAGTCTTTCTAAAAATTGATTGACCTTTGAGTATTTGAGCCTCAAACAAATGACCAGTTTCTTTTTTTTTTTTTTAATAAAATATTATAATTTGCCAGAGATTTTCATAAGGATGACAGTAGGCAAGGCCAGCTTCCCTTCCATATCATGGCCCATGGTACACATATACTGTGAGAGAGAGACACTTCTGTATTAGGGGTAATGATGATTTGTCCTAAAATGTACAAAAGGTATAATCTTTCAGATTATGCTTACATAGCTTAAAGTCTTCGCTTATACTAAAACCTAACATAAATATAATTCTCCAGAGTTCTTAATTTGTTACTGTCTCCCTTTTTCTCAGGTACCTCTAGGCTAGAAATTAACATTTATATTTGTCTAAAAAAGAGTAATCTGATTCCAACCTTTTTGACATTGCCAGAAAGAAAGGGAATATTTCTCTAAACTCCATGAGTTTCATCTTGGGCTTGCTACAGTCATTATGCATTGCCATACATAAAAAATTACCTATTTGAGAAATGCCCTCATTTGAGTGACTTTGAGCTTTTTGAACAAGAGTTGATGGATATACACATAAAAAAATTGTAGCAGAATTGACTTCACTTTAGTATGTTCTATCTTCATGTGTGATGTGAGGTTAAATGGGCAAAGTGGATAGCAAACTGGAATGAAGACAAATTCAGAGTAGCTCCTCTGATCTCTGACTAATAAATTGAAGAACATCTATTATGTTGAATGTAAGTTTGGTATGAACTGTATTCTCTGTATACTGTACTTGATCCTAGCTGGAACTCCAAGCTAGCATAGGAGCATAGAAGGTTTATAAAAGCCTTTGCTTTCTCCATACCTTACTTTAAACTGTAACTCCTTTTTTTTTTTTTTTTTTTTTTTTTTTTTTTAACTATTTATTACTAGTAATTTAAGGGTGGAATTTTCTGTTTAATAACAACAGTTCTTTGCTACCATGCTTTAAGGTGCCACTATGTGTATATGTATTCTTATATATATATATGCACACACACTTGTTTTACAGACTCCTCAAGACAAAAATAAACTCTGCAGGGTGAAAAAAAGTACAGAAATCAAGGAGGTTCAGTGATAGAAGAAGAGGGTCCAAAGGCGGGCTTCTCCATATTTCATTTATACTTCTAAAGTATTAGGGAGAGAGGTGTTGCTTCCACATGAAACCCCAGCAAGGAGTATAACAAGGGGGAATGTGAAAGTGTGCCAGAGGACAGATAAGGGGCCACGTATTTGGCTCCAGTCCATTGGCTGGATCAATACCTACACCATAACTGTACTTATTCTAAATAGAGTTAGTTCTGGAGGTGCTTTATGGCCTTTTATCTGGTTCACTCCACCAATCCAACAGGATTTTTTCACAATGGCCTGTGCAGAAATTACTTACATATGATTACTCTGCGACCACAGACCAGCAAGGATGACTATGGGACTTTAGATCCCATTAGGATTGCCCACTGCATTGCATGCCTGAACAAGGAATCTTTGCACAGTTAATCCTCCTCTCAGCTAAAGGCTGCTTACACTACTTATATACGAGATATACTCTCACCCAGCATATAGTACAAAGTTAATTCTGTCTAAAAATAAGAGTTTCTGTGCTCCCATTTTGCTCAGTAGGTATTGGAAAGGAGAGGAAAGGAGAGGATATATTCCTGATTTTTTTTTTCTCCAGATATTTTAAACATTCAGGTAGTTTGTTAATATCAGAATTTCTTATGGCAACACAGACTTTCAGTGAGAAAATAATTGTTCAACTGAAAAATCCAGTTTGTATCCAACCCCCATTCCAGTGTTTGACTCATGTAGGAAATCTGTCTTGGGAAAATGCCACGCTAGTGGCAAAATTCTAGTACATTGCCTCTGAACCTGAATAGTATAAATTCAGGAAGACATTTTAACACCTGCAATATCAGTAACTGTAATAAAGGAGGAAGTAAGCTACTGACATATTTTACGCAACAGTACCCTCGTCTCACTAACTGCAGTTCCCATACAGATCATATAGGTATCAGGACATCAAATGAATTCACAAGACCCACTTACTTTCTGCTAGTGGAGACTGCAATTAGAAAACAAATATTTTTAATATGCTTCTAACAACTGACAATTATATGAACTGTATATTAAAAAAAATCCAAATGCAAACAGTGTGCACAAAATATTGGAGTCAAATCCCACTGCAGTCCATGACAGAGTTCCTTTGACGTCTGTGAAGACTTCCAAAGTGGTTTCAGTCTCATAGTCAGCACAGACGAGTATTTTGGTAACAGAGATAAATTTTGTGGTTCACACGAATGAAGCTTACATCTTTTGAGTAGTTAAGCATCTACCCAACTTATATAAGCATACCTTGTTTTGCAACCAAGTGTTAGTATGTATGCTCAAAAGTAACAATATGGAAAAAAACAAATAACTAAATTTAAAAAGTTTTTAAATGTCTGCCTTCAACAAAAATATACTTACCATGTTGTTCCTGAATGACAAGAAAATGGAAAAAAATCTATATATAATTCATATTTATTTTAGTCTTTACAAATTACTCCCAAACTATCTGTAGAAAACTGAACCTAAATAGTTCATGGTATAGCCTGTAGGCCAAGCAAATAATTCCAAAGTCTCAGGAACTTATGTTTTCATTCAGAAACATTCCACACAGATCTAATCTTATAAACATCTCTCAGATTATATGATCCTAACTCACAAAATAATCAGTTCACTTTAGCTGGTACATTCTAAATCAAAAGATGATCAGAATTATTCTGCAGTCTTAAAATTATACTATATTGCAATATGAACTGCCCAATAAATGTGCCATTAAGGGTGCATTTTATCTCTTACCCTTCCAAAAGAAGGCTGTACAATATGCAAAATCTAGGAAATTGTTTTGATTTGCTTTAATCAAATTGGTGGTCAAGATCTAACATTTGAAATATTTTTTCTTAATCCCTACTCAAAATAACTTACTTTATGAAAGATACACAAATCTTTACCCATTCTTCAACATCATACCTCTGTGTCCAAAAAATTACCTAAGCTGTCATGTTTTAAAGAGGTGCCTGTACAGATGGGTCTAAGTTTAGTAAAGTGTATACTAAGTACTAAAACATAGTTTACACAAGCCATGTTTCATCAATGATAGCAGGTTATTGTAATGTCAGTTCTGAAAGAATCTAACTGAGGTTAAAGTGGAGATGAAAGACACTTCCTCCACTTTCTTTAGTACTGTAGCATGACGTAGGTCATCATGTTTTCTTAGATGAGTTAAAAAGTCATGCAGAAAAGATGTATAAGGTGGTGTTTTCAGAAGTCCATGAATGACCTATGGTTGGTAGTTAAAACAGCATCCCATTTTGAGAACACTTCCTTGATTTCTCAGAAATTAGGAGAGCTAGTCCTTGGCAACATAAAAGCAACTAAAGATATGAAATTCGTCTGCCTACTGGTGAATAGGTTCATTGAAGGAGTCCCTTTAAAATATTTTCTGTGTGAATGCAATTGATGTGACTGGTCCAAAGAAGAACAAGCCTCTCAGACTGCTTCTTGAGTAGTGATGGACCTTTTCAATAGACTAACCCTCTGTCTGAGTCAAAGGAAACACAAGTGAGAAAGAAATAACATCTCTGCAGAATTGCACAATGTGGTACGCAGGGGACATCAGGTTTATTTACATACATCCTCTCTTGAGGATAGATCTTCTCTGCATGACAGAGGTGTGTAATATGTATATGTGCATGCTTATGTATCCTGAGCACAGAATTTCTCTGCTTCATGTAATTTCTAGTTTACAGTTAATACTGCTCATAAGATACAAGACATAGTTTTCCATTCAAGACCTGTGAGGTGTTATATGAACCAAATAATACTTCAACTGAATAGACACTATAGATATAATGATAGATAAACTACAATAAATATAAATATTTTTTCAAATATTTTTTACATTTATTCACACCTTCTAATCCTGCTGTTCTGGAAAGGTTCAACTATACAATTTAAATGTAAGACTCCTCCCCAGTCCCAGCCCCAAATTTCATTTTGCAACTAGTAAATCAAAATGACACATCCCAAATAATATTTGACACAGCCACTCATTGGATTGCCTGTTCTTAAGAGTAAGGCTGTATCATGGTTTTAATTTCTCCGGAAACTTTTTACTTCCTTTAATATCTTACGTAGTACTGTTTTACCCTTCCATCATAACGTACCCAGCATGCTTGATTCCTCCTTCTGCATCTCCAGTTTTACTGGAGATTCATTTTTTTCCTTTTTTTTCTAAATGCCAGATTAGATCTGTATATAAAATCTCAAGTCTTAAAAATCAAATAGGTACTGGGAGCACATAGCCCTTCAAAAACTCAGTTTGAAATTCTGAAAGTCTCACAACTAATGGAAAGAATCTCTCCTAACACAAGCCTCTGAAGTTCTAGTAAACTCATGGGGAACTACAACAGTGGATACGTGAAATATTGAAAAATAGTAGAATAAATTTAAGGTCACATTTTCAAAATAAAATTTAAAAAAGCAGAAAAATACTGAATTTGCCCTATTTGTCCTAATTATTCATTCTTTCTTTTATTCATGTTCACTTTGTTTCAGAGTTCCCATTGAGCAGCTTCTGTAAGGTTGTTGGGCCAATGACCTATTCCAAGATCACACATTTGCGCCTGGATGGAAACAATCTCACTCGGGCTGACCTGCCACAGGAGATGTACAACTGCCTTCGGGTGGCTGCTGAGATTTCACTGGAGTGAGATACCTGGGAGCATCCAGTTCCCTTCTAGGGGCAGTAACTACAGGAATCACATCATGATAGCTCTTTAAAATTAGGATACGCCTTTAAAAAATTGTCAATCTGCATATTATCCATTCTGTTTGTTAATATTTAGCATGCACTTGGCAACCTTAAGGAAATGTGTGCATATTTTTACAAATGGTTGTATTTAGAAAGAACATGAATGACCAAATGTACTACAAAATATGCCTTCATCTGGCTAGGTAAGTTGATGAAAAGCATTCAACTTCATAAAAACCTACATCCATGCATGCAATATACGTCAGCTGGTACCAGGCTGGAAGTCAGGTGGGTTTCATCAGAGTGATGAACAGTGTGGGCTAGCTTGTGTAAATACAAGATTCCTCTTCAATCAATCCAACTTTCTTAATTATTCACACCTTTTTCATATTATTATCAATTACAAAAAGAAAAAATGTTTTAACAAATTAAGAACAATCTAAAATGTATGAAAATATGTTTTCAGAGCCCATGACATTATTAAATTAATGGAATATGTGACAGATAACAGGGAAACAAACATTTTCAGGTTAAAAAAGTGTTTAGTCTTATTTTTGTCATACTTTCATTTAAACTTTCATGGTAAGATTTTTATCCATTGCTGGTATAATTATTATTTCAAAATAAGTCATATATATAGAAGTATTTTTATTCAATTATTTGCATGCTACGTTTAACCAGATTGTAGAAAATAAAACATAGCAAATAGTATTTTTTGTGTCTATATCATTGTCAATTAAGTTTCAGTCTTTTATAAATTGAAAAAAAAATCAGGTTAAGACAAGATAAACTAAGCTATTCTATTATTATTAAAATTTATTGTAAGGTTAAATAAATTGTTTTCTCTACTTTCAAGTTTCAATATGTTTGTAAACATATAATTTAACATACTCCACTGCATTTGTGTTGGCCATTAAGTGGATGCCTTATGGAGTTTGCAGTATGGGAAACATGGCACTATGAAATAGTGCAAATTAATTTTTCAGTACTGTCAAAAGAACAATGAATCTCTCAGAAGCCATGGGCAACGAGTAAAATGCAGCCCTAGCTACTCATGATAGAAAGATGGTAGTATATTCTATCTGGGAATGAATAGTCCACAGATTGTCAGCATCCTGGAACACACACTAAAATAAATGTTAGTAACTGAGAGCCATAAATGGCTTGCTTGAAGGACAAATCATCCCATGGGTACTATTTTCCTTTCAACTACAAGATTATTAAATACTCAAACAGAAACTCTTCTAGTTTCTATAGCAAAAGCAGAAACTATCACCTCTGAAAAAATAACAACACACCAAACCATTTAGTCGGCACATTGTCCATTCCAGATGTTCAGAATCATTACCTGAGGCTAAAAAAAAAAAAACAAACCCAAAAAACCCACACACAAAAAAAAGATATTCAAGAGACGATAGAACCCTCCTCAGTTTTGTCATTTTGGAATTCATAAGTGTCGTTGTTTTTTTTTAATCCACATACAGGAAGGATTGAAAGTAATGTTTTTTACAAGTAAGCTAGAATTTTCATAGAAGAATAAAGTCTAAAGTTGGGGCTTTCTGAGTGCGTGGGAGTGGGAATCACTATGGAATAGCACCTAGGCATTCTAATATAGGAGAAGAAAGGAGTGCATACAAAAACCTGCAAAGAATCAAAAGTGAGATGAGAAACGGCATTCAACCATTTCCAGAGGGATCTTAACCCAACCGTCCCCTTCGCAGGAAAACAGCCTAAACACTAAGACCTCTAGAGCACAAACTGATACCGAGATGTGCCACCATGCAGCGTGATCTAGCAAACAGGACAGAAATGTAATCTTCTTTTCAGTTTGTTTCATCAAACCAGTTATCTTTATGCAGAATGAAACAGTGTGAACAGTGAGACTGAGAACAATTCACCTCAGGATAGATTAGAACCTGTTGACGAGGTTATTTTCTACATACCCATATGCTGCAATCAAAGCATCCACAGAAATTCACAAGGCATTAGGAAGTTCTGTTCAAGGGATACAGTAGAAGGAAGCCTTCTGTCAAAATAGCAAACAGTACCAATGTCCTCCCTCAGAAACTGGGGAACCTTCACCT
Source organism: Aramus guarauna (assembly GCA_013400195.1). Classification (NCBI taxonomy): domain Eukaryota; kingdom Metazoa; phylum Chordata; class Aves; order Gruiformes; family Aramidae; genus Aramus; species Aramus guarauna. The sequence continues at coordinate 454,571 of VXBL01007850.1, forward strand.
TGCAATGAGCCCTTGGACAACTAAGAGAAAATAGCATTTGGCAGTACATTTTTATCTGGAACACCTCTTTCCCATAATTCAGAAATTCCCAGTTAGCTGGGGAGAGATAACATTGCACAGCTTGCTCTTCACACTATCTGTGAAAAAACTAGAACATGAAGTCCTTCTGCTGAAGGAGAAATGGGACACTGTACCTCTTTGCTTTCATATTGTGACACAGAAGCATAGGTTTCTGCTGCTGCATTAATGAATGGGTCTAAATCACTATAAAGACTGTTTAAGTTCCTAATCTCTACATATCTTACAGAAACAAATAGGCCACAACATACATATACCTTACTTCTCAGTTTATGAAAGCTACATGTATTGTTTTCTAGGCACTAGGCAGAAATGTAGGTGTTTGGGAAAACTTAACAGAGCTAGAGCCTTGGAAACTGAATCATAGTAACTTGTAATTTCTGCCCTTCCTAGAAGAGAAGGTGATAGATCCTGATTATAAAGCCCTCAGCATTCTGGATACTGAAAAATAAGATGCATACATCCCTGTTCCCACCTAACCTGATCATATTTTAAAATACTTATGTGTACATGCAAACATGTTACTTAGAAGCAGGCAGACAGGAACAGATAATAACACAGCTGCAATAGCATGGAGACAACGGAGTGGGTAAATTAGCCTGAACTAAAACACTATTTAGGGCTATATATTTACTTAAAATATATGTCCCTCCTTCTTTCAAGTCAAAATGGGTAAATTTGTCATCACACTGTCATGTGAAGTTTCATATAGAAGAATTTGCAAAACTCAAGATCTTTTGGAAAGACATGAATTTGAAAGCAGACATAAAAATGAAAGTTTGCTACTAATGTCATGAAAAGCAATATTACAATTGCAATATACAAAATCAACAGACAAAAACTTTACCCGTGAAATTTCAGGAACTAGTCTGCAAGTATGTTGCACAGTCATTCACAAAGTGAGAGTCACTTTTCAAATAAACATGTATTGTCTGGTTTAAAAGACATTTTTCACGTTAGATTATATTACAGAAGTTCTCTAGAAGAAACAGGCACTGACGCATGAATTTTAGGACATGCACTGGAAGCATAAATCCTAGATGCCCTCTACTGCTTTACAGAGTCCAGCATAGTAAAATGGATCAAGAAAGGGATGAGCCGTGGTTGGTTACAGTTGTCCTTCCAGTGCAAGAACTTGGCAGGGTCACATCCCTACTCACAAACCTTCAGCTTTACAGAAAGGGAATAAATAGGTGGCTGCTTAGCATAAACAAAATTATTTTGAAAACTGGGAACAAGAAGGCAAAAGATCATTAAGAAAGGCAGTCTGAATTGTTATACGTACAGCTGCAACAAGCATAGACTGGAGAAGGTAGAGACTGTCAGGTTATAAAGCAACATGAAGTTCAGTGGAGAACCACTAAGATGGAAGGCTGCAAAAAGAACTTCCCTAAGCCTTCTCCTTTCCAGGCTATGCCAAGTCACTTCCCTTAGCCTCTCTGAATACACCATATACCTCAGACCCATGATCTATTGCACTCTTCCACTGTCTAAAAGAGCACTATAGAAAAAGGGGCCAGATTCAGCGGTGTACAATGAAAGGCAAAGAAGGTAAAAGAAAAGTTCCAAAAAGAGAAATTCAGGCTTGACATACAAAGAAATTCTTCACAATCAGCATGTAAAGCACTGACACAAATTGCTCAAGGAGGCTGTGGACTCTCCATCCTTGGAAATTTTCAGAACTTGCTTGGACAGTGCCCTGAGGAGCTCATCTGGCTTTGAAGTTAGCCTTATTTTTAGCAGGACATTGAACTAAATGATCTTCAGATGTTCCTTCAAGCTTATGTATAATTTATGTGACTCTGTGGTTCTAAGAATATTAGTAACCTATGGAGGATAATATAAATTTTAATAACCAGCTCTACAGCTGAAGAGTTTTGTGTTAAATTCACATGGAAAATTTATTGTTTCAGGTTCTAGTCCATAATTCAGACTCCCATGATACTCACAAAATCATAACTCAGCTAACATTTGGATATAGATTCCACAAGTAAAAACTGTGGAAAGTTTCCTTCCGTGCCCAGATATCTGCAGCTGGCTTGTCCAAATCTGCTGCCATTTTGACACTTGTGAGCTATTGAGTACTGACAGTGAAGTCAAAGATCCATCCCATCGCACTCTCCCAGGTGGGACAGCACTGGCAAATATGCTAGGATGTCTATGTCAAATAAGGGAAACAGTCTGTGAGCTACTATCCCAGTGGACAGAGTGCATATGGAGGACATTTTGGTTCTGAACTTTTATTGCAGATTTAGATATTGGATAAAAGATTCTCAGTCTGCAAGAAAATAACTTAATTGCTGGGCTATATAGCTTTCATGGATAAACATCTTTTAAATCTTTTCTACTTACTGTGAGCAGTTCAACACAGTTAGCACAGAGAAAGAAAAGGAGTGCTAACTCTGTACTTCAGGACACTCACCTTGAACGTAGGAATATCACGTTCAGGTGCCTGGGCAAATGATTGCTTCATTATGCAAAGCAAAACAGCCTTACAAGTAGAGGCTGAAGCACTTTTAATCACACTATACTCCTCAGCTTCTGAGATAAAGATGTGGTTGTGGGCTAGACAGGAAATAATTACAGCCATACCTCCACATCCTGGAATCACAAGAAGGATCCCACCAGTCCTCTCTGAGAGGTGACCTGCCTGAAGTGCCCAACTTGATCAAGTTCAGAAATGAGACTGAATTGCTCAAGGCTGCGGTCACTGAATCACATAAGCGCTTTGTCCCGAAGATTTCAGTTTGGGTACTTTAAGTTGTCCTGAATTTGATAGCTTTTGTGGACCCTTAAGGTTCTAGCTGGGTTTTTTTTGTCAGCATCTATATCCTTGCATCAATGTATATGATGGTATAGGTATATAATCAGGAGCTGAGGATTTCAATGGGCAGCAGCATATCTGAAAAATTACATATTGCTACTCTTTGATGTTACAAACCGTGATTCTTTGTGGGTGTAACTCCATCTACATGGGTTTTTTGGGAGTTATCTTGCTTTTCAGAATTTGAAATCCTAATCTGCAGATCAGAAAACACAGCATTTATAACAAGTCTTGATTTCCTGAATAATTACTATTTAAATATAATCCCCCTTAGGCAGTAGCTCTGTGGTACAGCATACATTTTTATTCTGAAATTGTTAAAGAAAAGCAGAAAAAAAAAAAGTTGTAAATAGAAGGCAATAAAGAAATGAGGCAAGAAGAAAAAATGAGGCAAAGAAGAAATACTATTTATAGTTCAGATGACAGTGTGGAAGCACTGGGATTTGGTCAAATGCACCTGACTTCTGAACAAGAGGTGTTAGCACAAGGGTTTATGGCTACAGAGGTAGCTGAGTTAACATGTAACCTTTGGACCTGCAAAGAAAATGGACTGTTAGATTTAACTATATGGGCAGCTACACCGTGCAAAAGAGCAATTTTGTCTTTATTCCTTGTCTGCTAGCATGGGACAAAGTGTGCAAGACAGCAGTGTTATCTGGTCAAGCTAACTAGAGAACATACTCCAAAAATTACAAAGATACTTTTGAATATATTAAATAATATCTGTAAAAATATATTTCTGTTGGAGATAATGCTTTTAGTGAAAAAATGCATAAGACTCCAGACAGAAGTAATGGAAATCTTTAGAAATTTCATACCTTATAAAGCAATCTAATAATATGCTGCCCTCAAGATAAACAAGGCCAAGAATTGTCTTTCAAAATTCCAGTTTTCATCTGCTTTCCAATATTTCATTGTGTGTATCTGCTATCCATCTTAATCTGTAGACTGGTTTCCAAACTAGATAAAAAAATGTTTCTTGAACTTCACCCTTAGACTTCATCATTATGACCATTTTGCTGCCAAAGAAATAAACAATAAGACTAATATGTTCTTGAAAATATGTGCAACATCACATTGATTTCAAAAAGAATTTGTGATTCCATGTGTAAAAATGAGATGTTTTCATTCAGGTTCCTAAGTTTGGGTAACGAAAGTAATCCCTTGCAGTATTTTCATTCCCAGCCTAGATTGAAAAGGATGAAAGGTATGTTGTTCCTAATTAAAAGCACATCCCTGAGATGAGGTATATATTATACCCAGAATGCAGGAAAGAACTACGTATTTACCTCTGGGATTCATAGCAGCCACGGGGATGAGCAGGGCATCATATAAGATAAGAGGCGGCGCTGCTGGAGCACAACCCTGACTGTTTTGGGCCTCTGGAGCACTACACGGTGCTTGCGTGGGGATGGATGCATGAATTCTCCCCAGAGATGGGTTCCAGAGCTGTCTTCAAATAAAAAGGTGGTGTCAGTTGGCACGAAAGTGCTGGATGTTGAGGACTTTCATCCATAATATAAGGACTTATTTTCAAAATGTTCCATCTGAAAGGATAGTTAGTGACTGGAGTATTCATGGTGAGTGAGATTCTAGCTTCAAGTCAGGACTCTGGAAGAAAACTTGAGTGCTTTGGGAAATGCCAGCTCTTGAAATTTATGACCAACATGACAGTTTAAGAAAAAAAAATAATCACATATTCTAATGCAAATTTCAGTATTTCTCAAGAGTACCTGCATTAAAAATTAGGCCAAAAATTACTACAATTAGTGGAAAATATAATAAGGCCTGGTTTTTCATATGGCTTACGCCATTTGGCTTTTCTTTGTAAATATTAAAAAAGCACCTGAACCTTGAATTTCTCATCTTGCAGAATCACTGTAGCAGAGCTTTGTTATAAGAAGACCAAAACATTTTTTTCATTAAGTTGTGGTAGTAATCTTTTATGAAACCCTTGTCATTTATTTTAGAGGACAGATATTGCTATAAGTCTAAGCTGCTTGGAATTAATCATCCTATTGTGAGAGTGAAGACCAATTCAAATATTTTTAGATGACTTTAACAACAGAACAAAATAAGAGAACAAAAGTAACACTAACAGCCTGTTTTCACTATCTTTATGCTATCTTAGACTATTTAGTCGATGATGGTTTATTTTTCAAAACTGCAGACTTACTGAGTGGGCATTGGATGACTAAATTATACTTTAATTTACTACTAGTTGCTTGGAAAATATTAATCATATACATAGACACATGCAGGCCCAAGAACTCAATGTATGTGTGTGATTGATAAATGCATGTTAGATATTTCGTTTAAGATACATTTAACATATATGGTTGTACATCTAGCATTTTAAAAATTGGGTCGCTGGGTAGGATGGATTTGTTTTAGTGTTGGAATTGTTAAAAACATGAAAACAAATTAAGGTAAGAATTTGACAGCCACATTTACACAGTAGGTAAACTAAACCTAGGTAGCCAAGATAAATACCAGATCTTGGCATTGTGTTGTGGAACCTTTATGGTGTCACTGTTGTAAAGAGCTCAAAATAGAGAGAGAAAGGGAATAGAAAGCCAAAAAATTCCTTAATGAAGCATATTCAGGAGAGGACTATATTCCCCATAAAAGCTGAGCCCTTTTCCATAGTTATTCTGTTCTGAAACATGTTGCTCTGCAAGAATCTCTTTAAGCTGAGCTACTCAGTTCACACTGTTTGGTTTTTTTTTTACAGGGGAGTGAAGGTGTGCAGGAAGTAAACTACTAGAATTTTGTTTCTGGACTTTTAGAATAGGATCTTATCTTCCTAAATTCTATATAAATAAGGGGTCAGGTGACGTTTACATTTTACAAATTAAGCCAGCACAACTTTTTCCCAGGGTTCCTTTAAAGAATGTCTCCTTAATCTAACCTGAAAGCTCCCCAGGTTAACTGCCTATACTTTAGCTGCCTGCATACGCACAGAAATGCCTATTTAAATAGGAGATGCAATTTCTCCCACTGGAGAGAAGGCAATTTTTTAGGCAGGCAATTCTAGCCTTCTAGTTGAAATGCAGATTTCCTGTTACTAAGTCTGGGGGGTTTTTTTGGGTTTGTTTGTGGTTTTTTTTGTTTTGTTTTGTTTTGTTTTTTGTTTTTTTGTTTTTTGTTTTTTTTTGTTTTTTTTTTTTTTCATCAGCAATGATGTAGAGCAAAATACGTCCATAGAAGCAGGGTCTGGAACATCTGTGCTGGCCCCTTTGATCTGCCTGCACTGTCCCTTGGGCTAGCCTGAAGGGCTCACTCATCTGCTTTATTTTAGACTCTTTGGTCTTGCTGACCTTTTGTGGCTCCTTTTTAAAAGGATAATCACTGTCCGGTGATCAGGGAACTGTGTGGAAATAGAAGTTTTGTCTTTCTGACTCTGAGTAAAATCAGAGCTTCCTACTCTCCATTTCAAGCAGCAATGCAAAAAGAGAGAAGGACATCACCACTACATGCCAGTCTTCAGAAGTGAGAGAGGCAGACTGAACCTTGAGTGAATGTAAACACCTGCCTTAAGTGGTCTGCATGGCTGTCTGGAGCTACCAGTAGAGTTTGTGGTGAAGGGTACACAAACTGGACTTATTCTCTTCTTCAGGCTTTGAGGCATCACCTTTCCTCTAGTCATCATGAAGGGAATTTAGAAGCATGCTTCAGATAAACTGATTGTCCTTTGGAGCAAGACACCTAGCATTTTAGTAAACTAGTAGCCAAATTAGGCATACTGGATTGCAGCATTCACTAAATGAAGCAATCCACAGGGCTGGTGAATTAGGTCTGCTTGCAGTATACTCCTGGGTTTGCTAGTGATGAACTATACACATGCTTGATGTTTAACAGACCTTGCTTCGTATTAAATCTGAGACATATGGCAGCCATTACTGAAAGCAAGCAATGAATTTTTTCACCGTCAGCAACTTCGATGCTGAAACAGAACAACAGCTCTTAGAGCACTCCCAGTTGTCCATGTCTCCTCCCAATGGGTCTTTCTAGTCTATCTTTTTAGCCCTTCTAGTCTTTCTCAAGTTTGTGGGCTGTTCTAGTCTCAAGCAAGTACATCACTCTGCTCAAGAGATCTTACCACCCTCTGCGGTTGTTAGTGCACCTCACTTCTTGATTTTTTAAAATATAGATTGTGTTATTACATTGATTAACAATGTTGATTGCCAGGACACATACGGAGAAAAAAATCCCGTAACAGCTTAAGACATCTTCCTCAAACTAGAATACTCCAAACAGTATCTTTTAAAAGATCTCCAAAATTCTCAGAGTGGGCATTCACAGTATTTTTACTGTAATATTTTTTCTACTTTTTTTTATTGTCATGCAAATACCTTGTACACTGTTACTTTTTGGGAAATTTTTCATGATCTCACAAACAGCTTGTGTTTCACTGATATTTGCCTTTGATTGCTCAGCTTCACAAGTTAAAAACGACCTCATTGACATGAAATTCTTAGCCCCCTCTTACTGAAAATAAGGCCCTGGAAAGTGTCTCAGGTTGGATACTCAAAACAAAAAGCCTCCCAAACCATTAGTCATTTTTTAAAATCTTGGCCGTGGCCTTTTATTGGGCTGTAAAACTTTATCACCATATATTGCACCCTTTAAATAATAAATAGTAACACCAGATGATGGAGGACTGAACAAAACAAATACATGATGGAGGATATGCGTGTATTCTTGAAGGTTTCATGGAAAGCAGGCCTTACTGCACAGTCTGCTTGGGCACCCAAGCCATCATTTGTTCCTGCAGAGATCTTTCCAAAAGTTTTGAGTGCACATGAGAATACATATTTCAGTCATCATGCTCTTTCATCCTGATTGTGTGGATATTTCTTGTTACTTTTTTTCTGCTTTCTTTCCTTCAGAAGAAATGAAAATTCACGTTATTGAGAAAGTCCTGGAAAATATTTCCACTGTCATCTTCTCCTAGTGAAGAACTGCTTCTTTGAGCGGGATGGCAGCGTATGTGTTTGATAAGGATCAAATACCTGGCCTTCACATCCACTAAGGGCAGACTGTGACGTGCCTCTCCCTTCCTGATCAGTAGTTCATACAAATAGTCCCACTGCCTGTCACAAGGTAACCAGCAAGTGCCTCTGCCCATGACTCCTGTGATAACATAATGAACATCTGTACATAATTAGCAGGTTAAAGGGTAAATTCAGCCCTTCATGAGGCATAAGAAAAATCAATCAATCTTTCTTTCTTTTTTTGTTAAATGTGCAACATCTGGCAACTTGCATTTAAGCATGTCACAACAGATATCTGCCACCAGGACAAACTATTTTAAACCCTCCAGTATAACCTTTGTGCACGTCTCGGCTCGTTTCAATGGTGAGCAGACCTCAGTGCCTCCATACCCTCTCTGCACACTCTGTGAAGATGTAGCACAAATGCAAACCGGTTTTACGTTGCGCTGCCTGGCTTTTACAAGAATCATAGATGCACTTTTCGTGGTGAAGCCTCTTTAAATCATCCACAACTGAACAGACAACTATTTTAACCTTCACAGAGTGGTGCCTCTGCCTCTCCCCACCTCTCTTCCATGGACTCCTCGTCATTGATATGTGGTACCACGTCTGCTGCGGGAGGTCAAAGGAAATGTTTTAAGGCTTGGGTATTTAAAGTGACACTCATAATGAAAAGTTAATACTTTACATCTAATTCTTGTGCTTATAATTCACTTCATCTAGTTTAAACTTTTGAAATATTCAGCTTAGCATGCATGAATGAATAAATTTTATACCTGGCTTATAAGAAAGCCCTAATAATCTCTAAGAGATGTTGAAGGGTCTGGAGTTCTAACAGAGTGAAACACTTAAGCACTTGTTTTATTTCTAAGCACGTACTTAAGCCATGTAAAAATAAACTAGTAACAATAATGTATTTTTTCCTAAACAAAAAGGAAACATACACTTTTGAAAATATGTTATAACGTGTTTAACATTAGCCTTGCTGAAGTCAGTGGAAGGTGTCCATGTACTTAAGGGTTGCTTTTTTTATTATTATTACTTTTTTTTTTTTTGTCTGCTCTTCTTCTGAACTTCTTTTGAGCCATTCTTAGTCGAGGAAGCAAAATATTAAACATTATGAAATAAGTTGTTAGAGGTTTTATTGTTAAAATAAATTGGATGAAACTGAATTAAAATAATTATATGAATAAGTTTTAAAACTAATACAAACTCATAAAAAGGTACCAGGATATATTTTATGTTTTCAGTATTTTCATTAGCTTTTTCCTTAAAATACCTATGCCATTGTTCTTTGAATGTGGCTAGTTTTCCTAACATTAAGTTGTTACTTTAAGTTTGGACTAAAAAAGAAAACAAAAATCCTCCAAAACACTTAATGTGAGAAATGTGTGTCTATGCCTTGGATAGCAAGTTGGCTGGAAAGAGTTTACTTTAGATCAATGATAAAACAAGATAATTAATTGGTGCCTCGATAATTAAAACCAGACCTCACTGCAGGAGGCACTGGAGAGTATGAAATATATGTAAATATTTCTCTGAACAAAAAGGAAAAAGCATGGTTTAATCTTTAAAGAAATGAAAATATGTTATTAAAAAATTCTTAGCAAATGCTTTTGCTTATCTTCTTCTCCTAATCAAGAATAATGTCTTCAAATGGCATGGCAGCATCTGCATTTGATAAAAATCAAATAAAATGTTTCCGTAGAAACAGATGGCACTGTTTTTAATTCTTTGTGGCCAGTTCGGGTATTATGAGAGTGAATTATGATGTAAGTGAGCTTGCGTGTAAAAAATCTTCAGACAAAAAATTTTGAATAAAGGTACATTTTGTGTTACCTGTTTCATCTAGACCAGTTCCTCTCATCTGCTAAAACGTAAAAATCAAATGCCTTCAGCTCTGTGGCTGCTTGATAATAAAGTCACGATTTCTTGTCTTTTCCTGCCTAGGTGCTGAGGTGCCTTAGTTATTTTAGGGGTTAAAAGCTGTAGCCACTGATGCGTATATATTAGGCTGTATTCATAGAACACGGCTTGTAGCCTGACTCAAGCTATTACAGTCTAACAACAGTGACCAATAGAAAGAGAAGAAGATCCAAGAAAGCTGAGGTAAGCCCAAACTCTGAAGCGATGTCAAATTAGGAACAATAGCTAATAAGGTGTGTATGGTAATACATCTGGGAATACTATAGCATGTACTTCAAGTTTTATACGCTATTAATTCTTAGGAAGACAGGAAGCAAATACAGTGGTTAGCAGCCAAAGGCTGTGAATTTACAGTGATTTCTAACTGGCTTCAGATAGCTCCAGGAACTTAACTAACAAGGTAAATTACTTTACATTTCTTTTTAAAAATGTTATTAAGCTTATGAATATTTACACAGTGAGAAGGTGTCATTTCACTGTGTAAATTAGAGATGTTATTCTTTATATTTTATTCGTCTTTTTTTGGAATGCTTCCAGGTAGCAGTTTCTGAGGCTGGAAGTAACTGCACTTGTTACTGCTAATAACAATGTTGAAAACTATAAAATGACTATATATTGTATGCAGCAGCTTAACTTAGCTCTTAACCTTGCTGGTTCTCTCTATGAGAGAATTTACTTTTTATTTAAATATTATTTTTGCCAGAACTAACCTTCTACTCTTGACCCGATAGTTCAGCTATCAGTCTCTTGCCTCTCCTTTTTAAAATGCTTGCTAATCTTCATCAGAAAGCGAGCAAGATAACAGAGCTTCTGAAACACTGCTTTTGTGCTATGCAAATATTTCCTTTTGGGATAAATTATCATTGATGATTTTGTTCATAGTTTAATGGTGGAAGACACTAAACAAAGCAAATAATTAAGTAGGTAAAACAGATACAAGATGCATGAGTGTATATGGTATAATTTGGTTAGGACTTACTTTTTGTGTCATTTAGATCAGGCATTTGTTTTGGCTGTTTGCTTTAGAGAAGTAAATTCATAACTTTGGATATGAGACAGTGAATGAGGGAGGGGAATGGATTATTCAAACATATTGCCTCCAAGCTTTTTAAGAACATGCCCAACAAACAGCTGTTAAAACACTCTTTGATCTTTCACTTTTCTGTGATGAGAAAAGACCCTGGAAAATCTAATCCAGATGCCATTATAATTTAAGAGAGAAGAAAAACAGAAAAGAGGGTACAATTAATTTTAAAAGGAAAAACACTGAGTACAATAGTATTTATATCATCATGGTATTGATAGCTTTACTGAAGATGTTATATTATATAAAGTAGTTTATAGCTCTGTACAGGAAAACTTAAACAAATGTATAAGAAGCACTGATTTAATATCAGAAAAATGATCCGTGTTTTCAGGTTCTTTGAAGTGACACTTGCATGAACATCAGTTAAACTGGTAGCCACTGTGGAGTCTAAGGTGAATCAGGAAAATGTTCTTCAACTATACCACTGAATTGTTTACACCTCTTATATTACTGTTCAGTTTTTCCTTAACATGCCATAAGTAATACCACAGAGGCCAGAATCTGGCTGTTTATAAAGGAAATATTATTTTCTATGTAATATTGCTTTGTTAATCTAGTGTGCTGTTAGAGAGTTCTGTTGAGACAGCTAATTTTTTTTCTCCCCTTCCAAGGCAAACAATGACTCTAAAAGTCTATGCAAGCCTTTTGCTCTTATTTTTGGTCAATGCTGTGTGGACTCGAACTGTGAGACAAGTTTATGATGAGCTGGATCCTGACCATTGGTCTCACTACACGTTTGAGTGTCCACAAGAGTGCTTTTGTCCTCCTAGTTTCCCCAATGCATTATATTGTGATAACAAAGGACTTAAAGAAATACCTGCAATCCCAGCAAGAATTTGGTACCTCTATCTTCAAAACAATCTAATTGAAACAATTTCGGAGAAGCCTTTTGTAAATGCCACTCATCTGAGATGGATAAATCTGAACAAGAATAAGATCACCAACAGTGGAATTGGGAGTGGTGTGCTGAGCAAGCTGAAAAGGCTGCTTTACTTATTCCTTGAAGATAACGAATTGGAAGAGGTGCCTGCCCCATTACCAGTGGGCTTGGAACAGCTAAGACTGGCTAGGAACAAAATCTCCAGAATCCCAGAAGGAGTCTTCAGCAACTTGGAAAACCTTACTATGTTAGATCTGCACCAGAACAGGTTGTTGGACAGCGCACTTCAAAGTGACACCTTCCAAGGACTCAACAATCTCATGCAACTCAACATAGCAAAAAATTCACTCAAGAAAATGCCTTTAAGCATTCCAGCTAACACGCTGCAGCTTTTTTTGGACAACAACTCCATTGAAGTGATACCAGAAAACTACTTCAGTGCAATACCCAAAGTGACTTTCCTTAGGCTGAACTACAATAAATTATCTGATGATGGTATTCCCCCAAATGGGTTTAATGTTTCATCTATTCTAGATCTACAGTTGTCTCACAACCAGCTCACTAAAATTCCACCAATCAATGCTCATCTCGAGCACCTTCACCTTGATCACAACAGAATCAAAAGTAAGTGTGTATTGTCAGTATGGGATCCTATCAAGACATAATTATTTTAAAATGTCTACTTAACTACCAAAAATGCTCTTTGAAATAAAGAGATTAAAAATGTGCTGTAGATTATAGGGAGATGAGCAAGAGAACCTCCCCAGGCCGGTTCTCAAGTCAGATCTAAAATATGACAACCAAATATGCACATGTAAGTAATACCACATGTGAAAAATATTCATATGCATACAGAAAAACCACATTGCAAGCAGATCAGAAATATGAGTAGATTAAGGAGAATTTGTGCATTCATTTTTCACTATATACATGCCAGTAACCATTCTGTGGGAATAAATTCAGTTTCCCACAGAAAGGTTAGGAGTAAATAAGCAAGAAAGAACAACAAAAAAGGAGGTGCAACAAGTTAGGATATTCAATCCACATCTGTATGACTGTTAGATTTTCAAAGTTCCTGGGCACCTTAGGGACTTCACTAAACTAAAAGAATTGCTGTGTGCTCAATTCTTCTGACTATGTCTCTGCCCACCTAAATTATGTAGGAGGAGCTTAAGGTGAAGCACCCTTAAAACAGAATAAAATGTTGGCTGTAGTCAACATGATGTATTTCAAATATGACTAATTAGACTGTGGATATTGAATATTTCAGGTTTGAATATCCTCCCCATCTTTTGTTTACTGTGCACAAAATGCTGACACTTGGGTTTAGTCTTCATGAAATATCTTTTCACTGACTTTACAGAAGCTTTGTCCTACTAAGGTTTATCTCCTCAAATGTCTTCTAACATTTTTCACTTTGTATAAATGAGACAATGTTTTTTACCCAAGCCAACAGAAGTCTGTTCTCATGTCGTAGTTCTGCTTCTAGCACTGCTTCCAGATTGATTCAGATACAGCAGGGATGTGGTGGTTAGGGACAGTGGATAAAGTATCTGCTTAGTAAGTCCTACAGACCTTAAATCCTTTGTTTCATGCCAAAAGCCAAAAATCAAAGTGATGACTTTCTATTTATCACTGCACAGAAGGTAACCAAGTCTCAACATTTGTCTTCCTATCATGGTGATTTAATTGAATAAATGGTTCCTTACTCCTGTTTTGTGTCTCTGTAGTTCACAAATATAATAAAAACATTGGTTTGGCTTCTTTATGAAACAAGGACATATCAAAGGAAGATAGCTATTAATAATTTAGGTTAATTCACTACATTTTGCGAAACAAATATATGAAAACGTGTAAAGAAAAATCAATTCTGTACAACTGGCGCATATATAAGTGGTCTGTGAGAACTCTAACGGTTAATTAGGGCTTATGACATAAGTTGTTACTGAACATATTTCATTGCCCCTTGGTTACAAAGGGATTTATTTTAATTGCTTCACTGGAGGACCTCAGGTGCAGACTTTATCTCCTGTCAATTTAAATGGACACTAAACTGAAGCCAATGGAATGTAACCCGTCCAGTTTAAGAAGTGTTTTGTGTCTAGGTAGTATTTAAAGAGCTGCCAAATTATCATCCTTTCCTAAACAAGTTTAGGAAAGGTTAAAACCATGAAAATCAACCTGTGTAGTATGTGCAAATTCAGATCCTACTTTCAAATGGTGCGTGGCCTAAATCACAATAGTTTTACACAAACCTTATATTCCTTAATGCTTTTACCACTTTTCAAAATAAATTACTAACTTAAGCAAAATTCTGCTTTTAATTAAAAAATAGTATTCTTAGAAACTACATATAAAGTAGTCAAAAATATTAAAAAAGGCAATCTAACACCTTAAATGAAATGCAGGTATTATATAAGGCACATTCTGCCACACAGCATAAATGTTCAAGAGGTAAGGGATTATGACATAGTCTTCATGAGACACTGCTCTAATAGACAATATCTCAAAGGGCCTTTAGGATCACAAAAAAAGGAATGTAATTCCATCAGGCAGGAGTAATAAGGTGTGGCATTAATTCTGCAGAGTGTTTTTGTCTTCTTAAACCAAGGAAATTGATGATCAGTCATTACTTTAAGATAAACAAGATAAAAGATTTGAAAGCAAAATAACTGCAAAAGCCTGGATCTGGTTTCTCCACAAAAGAGTCCTCCTAAAAGTTTACTTTTACATGTGCAGTACAAGCCTTTTGTATGATATTAATTCCCAGATACTCCCACACAGCTGCCAGTTGCTGCTTTATTTTCTCTTGGTCGTTCATAGTTACACTGCTGGCATTGCAAGAGCTCAGACATCAAAATTTCTATGTAAATACTATTTGCCTGCTTTGTATTGTATGTTATTGTATAACATCAGTTCTTCATATAATTCCAAGACCTTATTTCTCCAGAGACCATTTATGAAGATATAAGGCAATGCTCTGAAGCCCGATGAAGTCAATGATAGCCTCATCATTGGTCTCAGTGGAACCAGAATTTCTCTTGTGGTCCTTTCCCCAAGGATCTCAATGCACAGATGAAAAAAAGTACTTCAAAGTTGGAAGCAAAATCAACATAAAACCAAAACTAATTATGGCTACGACAGATACGCACCACACTTGTTCGATGGCATTTTAGAACACACATATTTACATATTTATTTATGAGATACACATGTGAGGCTCTGGGGACATGTCAAATGGCAGAAAAGGAGCAGTAGAGGAAGCAAAAAGAGAAAGCATGAAATTAAGATGCAGTGAGTGAGCAAGGGTAAGCAGGTGGTATTACAATGCTATCAAAGGAGCGATAAAAGGAGTGGACAGTAAGTTCCCCTTGAGGAACACTAGGAAATTGGAATAACTCTTCTGACCTAATATTATTCCATATGTAGATAAAGGGAGAAATCCTTGAGCCAAGTAGCAACGCCAGTCTATCAGAATCCATTATAAGATATTTGGAAAGAAATGGTTGAAGTTACACATCCTAACTTATTGTCAGATGTCTGCACTATAGCTGGAGCTGACTTCTTTGCTGGAAAAGCCCAGAAAGGTGCAGATTTCCAGGCTGATCCATGGCTGCTGCAGTTAAATATTATGTGAAAAGGAGAAAGGGTGTCCAACTATTCAAGTTGGACAACAGCGAGTGCAACTAGAGGTTACAATAATACAACAGAAATACTCTCACACTCATATATGTCAGAACACATCTATCTTCTAGATCAACTTACTTTCTGAATGTTTCTAAATTATGAGTTTTACTGGAAAAAAACTTCCGTGATTTTTCAGACATAAAGTATTAGCCACAAATGAGAAGCTCTTCTGCAGTTTTTCCCTTCAGCAGCTCCAGAGTCTCATTTTTTAAATACTACACCACTTAACAATACTGTTGACACGTGGAATTAATCTGATTTTAATTAACCATCCTAGCTTTTTGTATCTAGTTCAAGTTAGTCATATAGACCACCTACTCAACTAGTGGAGAGAGACACAATTGCAGAGCGATAATCATTCCATCTTAAGGAGCTGTGAATCACCTTTTGGAAGTGTTCATCTACCTCCAAAGTTTATAAACAGAGTGTAAATGATTTACTTAGACTGACACTTACCCTCTACATGGGTAATTTTAGGTGGGGTGAATTGCCCTGTTCCTCCTGCTTAAGCAAAATTCAGCAATATACCCATGAACAGAATTGCAAGAGAAGAGGAGAGAGAGAGGCTTTTACTCCTCTGATAGTTTGGGTAGTCGGATTTACTGTTCATGGGAAGAGAAAAATAAAAAAAACCCAAACAAACCACTTCATACCACACATCATCAGGATATAACTTCATAGGTGGCCTGTGGTTAGATAACTGCTGTTTCACTTCAAGGTTGGAGTAATTAACCCAGTGAAAACTAGTGCAGAGGGATAGTTTCTAGGTCAGAGAACACAGAGATTTAGAGCACACTTGAAGCTGTCTTGTCTCCTAAGGACAGTAATTCTAACCTGAAAAGGCAGATATTTTCTACTACGTAGTGTTGATTCACTTGTAAAACTTTTAATAACTGCTTCACTCTCAAGCTTCCTGCTTCATAGCTTCACACATAAATATTAGTTGTAGCTTGTTTCTTCCAAGAATGTCAAATGTTTTATAAACGTTAATTAAATTTCACCACATAGGCAAAGACACTTTGATGTCATGGGTACGATAAAAGTTTTAGGCCTTGGCCAACTGTATGTATTTATCTAGTTTCCATGACAAAGATAAAGTCCATTTCCAAGATTTTGCAAACTTCTGGGCAGTTTTTCAAAATGGGGTAGGGTTTTTTTTTGCTTTTTGGAAAAAAAAAAAATCTTTTTTTTTCATCATGGCATTTAACCAATTTTTGGGATTGTAATTAAAAGATATGTGAATATTGTCATTGCTAAATGTAAGGAGAGAAAAAAAATTGGTAGAAATCTTTTCTATTCCTATTTCTGGGCTGCTAAAAAAACTGTGCTCAAAAAAATCTGTTACACACATTCTCCATTCAACCACTTTTCGCAGGGGTCTGGGGCCAAGAAGATCCTCAAGTAGTGAGATCAATCACTAAACACCATAATTTGGTCAAAGGAATTTGACATCTTCAATAAACAAACACCACTTCAGTGTTTTCTAGAATAAGGCCATTTTGAGGCTGAAATAGGGAGTGGCAGCCTCGCTATCCAACAGCTGAAGACAAAATATGAAAAGCATGTTAGCCAAGTGACAGCGCAGAGGTAACTCAGAAGAGACAATGTAAAGAACCCAACCTATTCAACTCTTATGAAAATGGGTAATGATTAAAGCCATAGTTTCAAATTTCATCTGAACTGTAACAAGCTATGTGTGATTGATAAAGAATTTAAGAACTAATTTGCTTTCAGATTAGGAAGAAAAATATCCCATTGCACTAGTTATATTCTTCCAATTAAAACCAACTATACTAAAGAATTTGAAAGAACAGGAAAGTACAGGTGTTAAAAGTTACAGACACTATATGAAAAGCTCCTCTGATTCCATACTGTTATGATTTTGAATGCAAGATCTTAATTGGGGAATATTATCAGGTAAATTAATGTACTGTCACTGCAGTAAGATGTTCAAAATCCCTCAACATTAACCTTGTTCTGTGCTCTCTGTGGGCAGAGAGCTATTTCTCAATTAGTAGTTACCCAACAGTTGTCTAAATTAGTTGCTTCTCTGTCCAAGGTAAAATTGTGCATCTAATCGCCTTTATTCATAATTGCAGCACATTAAATATGTACTTGATTAAAAAAACCTGTTAATTGTTAATTTGGCATTCTCCAACTCTGATAGGAGCAAATGTCTCCCATACAAGTATTAGTGGAAGCCTGTTTTATTTGGTTTTTTTTTAATGAATTTTATTGTCATGAAGCTTTTCCATGGAAATTACCTAATGTGTTGATCTACATTTTCAGGTGTCAATGGTACTCAAATATGCCCAGTCTCAATTTCCGTAGCAGAAGACCCTGTGCTTTACGGCAACATCCCTCGCCTCCGATACCTTCGCCTGGATGGAAATGAAATTCAACCTCCAATCCCATTGGACATCATGATATGTTTCCGCCTACTTCAAGCTGTTGTCATATAAAGATATTACAGTGTCATTTGTGTGCTGTGCAAATGCTAAGATACAAGTTTTGCTGGAATGAAACTTGTTCTAACTCATAAATCAAGAAGTAACAGCTTTATGTTGACTTTATTTTTTTCTTTGCTTGCATCTTTTCTATGGCTGAAAAGATTGTTCTTCTTTCAGAAGAGATTTTGGATGGACATGAAACATGTGCTTAACACTTTACCTAAGAATTCCTAATGCAAATATATTGAAAATCATCTGTGTAAGATCTGAAATATTGCAACACGAATTCTTGTCTACTTCATCTTTCTTGTCAAATCGTACAATGTATATCCTGTTAACATCATTGCTACAGAAAAATTATATTTCCTTATTTTGTTACATAGAAACTAACACAATGAATTTGGATGCACTTGGCTAATATATACGCTAGAAAAATCATGAGTTGCATGACTACTAGTTATCAGAACTGCCACTGTCTTTTTTAAGATAGTGACTAATGGTGAGCAACCACTTAACATGTAAATAACTCATAAATAACTGTCATCCTTTGAAGACTCATACTTTTAAGGCATGAAGTATATGAAGCTCAGAGTCCAAAGCAATATATTGAATATACATTGTTGTACAGATTCATTCAGTGTATGATTTCAGACTTGGAATACACTGATCCAACTCAAATCCAGGGACAAGGGAACATGAGATGAAATCTTGGTCTACCAAAGTGCCAGTTTTCTGCTGTTTCATTCTTCAGTATTCCATTTCTAGTTTTGACACCATTTCCTTTTGTAGCTTTGGGATAGTCACTGAATATTTGGTTAATTTTAATTTCCACAGAGATAAAACAAAGAACAGTAATGATTACATATTTCACAGACAAAGTACTTCACAAAAATTGGAATGTTTAGTTCATATAATGGTAATAAAGAGAAAATTAAGAAATTAAAAGATACATTCCCTACCAATTATTTACTGACCTAGCCAAATATTTGCATAAGAATTGCATCAGTTCAAGCAAATACAGTCAACTCAGAGCAGTATTTAGCTATCTGCTGACTTATATACATGCACATAGTAACACTGGATTTTAGAGAAGTCCAGGTATTTGGAATGCAGCACAATTCTAATTCACTGACAAGGGAGGTATCAGCTGGCATCTTTTTATGATTTTTTTTTTTTTTTAATAGGATAACATTGGGATTTAAATACACAACTTGAACACTAGAGTCAAGTATTCACTGGGAGAGTATGATATTTTTATTTCTGATAGCCAGCACAACAGACTATCCATCAGTCATATTATTTTAGTCTCCTTGTATTTGTAGATAGAAGCAATTAGTTGCTCTTTGATAGCTTGCATCTATTTCTAACATTTTAAGATTGGCCTCAATAATAAGCATTTAAAGACTATGCATGTGGTATAATTTTTTCTTTGAAGATGAAGCATTTTCTTAAAAGTAGATTTTTAAAAGGGTTAAGAACTGCAATTTCTAACATTCAATTTCTTTTTATCTGAAAATCAGGCCTTATTCTGCTCTGGTGCACTTGTGGAAATAACCCAGTATAGAAACCCATCATAAAAATAACCCTCTCAGAAATCCTATCCAAAAACATATTTTTGCAGTTCTTTTTTACGTGATTGCTGAGAAACTCCTGCCCTTCTAACAGAATATTTTCTGTACCTCTATGTTCACCCTGTATGAAAAAATACAGATTTAAAATATCTCTACAATATGTATGCATGTTTACCTATGTTCTTTAATCAATAATAGCATAGTAATTTATTTTTTTGGAAAAAAAAAGTTACAATAGTAATTAAATTATAACAATAATGATGTTCTTGTACTTAGAAATTAATTTCTACTTTAAACAAAGAACAAATATACATACTGCAAAGTGAATATTCACAGGCATATATGCATATTATTAGCATTATTTACCGTCCTAACTGATCACACAGCAAAGCATCTTGAAGTTTCAGCCAAAAATCATGACCCTTTTAGGCATTATATATTTATTACAACAAGAAAGACTAACCCTTCCCCAAAGAGATGTCAAACTTGCATGTGAGAAGGGGTGATATGTAAAATCATACAGGGACACTGGAGCATCAGGGTACTCAATTTTCTTGATATGTGATGAAATCAGGGGCACGTAATCTGATGAAATCACTTTTAGCAGTTATTTTCCACCAGCTAGCCTGATTTTAATGGATTTTTCCAGTCCACTGTAGGGTGGAAAGCTATATAAAGTAGTTCTTCAAAGGTCAGTACCATTTATGGAACAATCTTTGGACACATGAGATTGATGCTCAAGACTTGTCCCTGTCAAATCCCAGTTAATCTGAGTGAAGACAAAAATTCATGATACATCCTTGGACAAACTTTTATTGGGCTGAGGAGCTGCTGCTGCTGTGTTCTACACCTTTGATGCAACCCACTGACTCCACATCTGGGAACTATTTAATAAAGAGAAAATCCTAAGTATCCTCATTTAGGGTAATTTGTCCCATCTTGATTCCCTCTCCCAGAACCAGAAGAATGAAGTACAGTGAAAAATAGTTATGTTACTGCAGTGATCTTCACAAGATAAATCAACCCTGGTTGGGGTTTGAGCTGCTTCACTGCACGCATGTCTCTATTTGCAACAGTCTTAATGTTCTTAAACATTCTGGGAAAATTGGTGAAATTTCCCCTCAGATTACAATAGCAGGCCTAAATTGTATTATTGTGTGGAACTCAACAATGTAGGCTTTCAGCCACATCTCATTCAATCTATTTGTTATGCCAGAAGACTATAAAGGAAAATGTAAAACACAACGTCCTTTCCCCTATGAAGAGGGTCACTAAAACAATGTAAAAAGTATCACTGTGCTTGAAAGCCTGATGTTAATTCTTCCTAATCCGAGACTGGTCTAAGACTCCCCACTGATATTTCCTGGTTCAGGAAAAAATTGCAGTCTCTTCCACTGCAAGGAGAGAGGAACAGACCTCTCAGCTGTCCTGTCTGAACCCACAGCTGCCTTCGGAAAGTCGCCATTTGTTTCGCTTAATTGTCAGAGCACATCACAAACAGTTTTGAATCAAATATCACGTGCGGAAGCCAAGACGTTTACAAGTATGAGAGGCTGAGAACAAAGCAGGTCACCTTCAGCACACTGCAGTTGCGGTCAATCGTAACCAAACCACAAACACATAGTGCTTTGCCAGAAATGCATATTACGTAGGAGTTAATTTTGAAATTACGGTTGTTAACACACATGTGCTATCACCTCAGCCCAGGGTACAGACAGTTACTCTGTAAAGAACAGAATTAAAGCAAAAGGAGAGGCTCGAGAACTGAGAAATACCCAGACATTTCTGACACGTCTGCCAGCTTGATTGGAGGCTGGATGCTGGATCTATCAAAAGACTGTGTGCTTTTATAATGCAGCTGGCTCTGCACGAAGAAAAGTACTTTAGAGATACTGCCAGCATAGTTAAAAATTCAGCCATATGCATGAATCTCCCTGCTCCATACTCTTCTCCACCATTTTGTGTTTCATTCTCAATATTTCAAACAGTTTGCTACCACTTTCTTCTTCAACATTTTTAATAAAAACACCACCACAACAATCACCTGCAGGGATGCCAGAGACCACAGCAGCTTGTATGACACTTGAAGGAAGAAACACAAAGTGGTAAAAATTTGGAAGACAACTAGAAAGCCAATTTGCATGTTTGCAATTGGTAACTCCAACACATATCCTGCGTCACTGAGGGGATTTTCATTCACCCTTGCTGCTCCCAAATGGTTTCCAATGTTTGCCACAAATACTTGCTGTCATTTTTCCATCCTAGAAAAACTCTTTGCTGATATTATATCACAGCTAGTCTTGTTATCTATCTGGAATCAGATTACTGTAACTCCTAAACTGCTGTTTTGGTTGTTGAACAGCCAATACCCCACTCCTGCCGCGTGGCAGAGAATCTTTGGCACTGCTGAAGTCAGCAAGCAAACATCGTCCTCCTGACTGAAAGTCACCTCCATAATTGCACACCACACACACCCCCCCCCAGCATTGCTTACCCATTTAAACATAAGGAGTAGCTCTACAGGGCACCACACTGTCTGTGTAATGATACTCAGGCATAGTACTACCCACTTCAGATCAGGCACATGCAATATGCATCATTTGCATCATGTTCTGCCTTAGCTAATTTACCTTCTTCCCCATTAGTAGAGGTAATATTGCTTCTGAGTCCTCTGCTTGCTCTGTCAGTGCTAGTTTAAACAAATCTATACTACAATGAATTTGAAACCTTTCCCAATACAGTCATTTCTTACACCCCCTGCACAGTTGCCAACATCCTGGGTGTTCTTACAGGCTTTGTCTTGGCTCTGTGGCATATGCGTTTGACCAAGCTATCTGCCTATCAGCTTGATTCAGTTTTGTTTCTTCAGTGTTTTGTTGTTTTTTTTTTTTAGCTTAAGCATGTTCATGCATGCTGCGCTCATAGCTGTTCTGATTTCCTTTGTTTCCTGGCAGTTCAGCTGCATCAGGGTTTCTCTAGAAGTGCCGTCCTGACTGCCGCACACGTACCGCAGCAGCACAGCGTGCCCCGCTGCTCGCAGCATTCACACCTCCTCCTACGCACGTGCAAGGACCCAGGCTGATGCTGTCATGCCGATAGGGTACATCTGGAAATCTCTTTTCCAAAGCTTCCTCTCCCTGCCTCCAGACTTTTTGTAGGAAAAATAGTGAAGAAACTGGAATCACATCTTCCACAAACAAAAGCTGTTCCTAATTAGGGGCTGTGGCAATGAAAGTTACATGTGGAATCAGCAGATCTAGTGAAGCTAGGCTTTTTCAATAAATCAGTTATTCATTAAAATGCTCTATCACAGTTTTTATGAATTATTAGTGACTTCAGAAATAATATGCAAATCATTTCAGCCACGGGAAAGAAAAAAAAAAATTAAAACAGTGCTCATTCTTATTATTTAATAATCCTGTTGCTAAGACATCCATGTAGCATGATATGCCCTTCTCCAGGTAATGAAACCCTGGAATTTGTCTGAAATCATACTCCTACTACTAAAAAGCCTGTTTTAAGGAAGGTTAATCTCCTCGTGATGCTCTGCTTTGTTTCAGGACTTGAAATAATCACCAATTCTCTATCCTGGCAGTAAGAGTAGCCTTCATGGTACTATAGGATGTAGGCTCAAATAGTTGTCTGAATCAGAAGCAGAGCAGTGTATAGATTTTTTTTTTGTCTGTTTTGAGTGCCAGACTAGAGGTTCACTCTGTTTT
Source organism: Aramus guarauna (assembly GCA_013400195.1). NCBI lineage: Eukaryota > Metazoa > Chordata > Aves > Gruiformes > Aramidae > Aramus > Aramus guarauna. The sequence goes on from VXBL01007850.1 coordinate 477,790, forward strand.
GTGAATCTTTTAGTGACTGGAACTGCTTCAAATGAAAAGACTGATAGCAATCCTTCTCAATACTGCTTAGCAGAAGAATAGGCAGGAGTTACATCTAAAATGTCTTTGAGAAAGCTGCCAGGCAAAGGGGCCTGTTTTTATTTTTTTTTGAATTGCTGACCAAATGGGGAAGTGAAAGATTTTGGTGATGATTTTCTCTGAAGGTCATGGTGTTTTGGATGTTTTAAAAAGCTAGTCAATTATGTGTTTGTTTTAGTTTGATGTAAGTTCTTTAACATTCAGTTTAAAACACAACATATAAACATAGTGTGAGGTTTATTTTTCATTTCAATAAGAAGATGAAAATATTTAATTCTTAGTCAAATAAACATAAATATTTTTGTATTGGTCTGACCATCAAACAAATAGAAAAGCCAATTTTCTGTTGTTGAGCCAAGATTTCCATGCTTTTCTTTTTTCCTCTGTTTTTATTTTTTTTTTTTACATTTGCATTCTGCCTGGGATCACGTAACAGACTTATCAGGTATTGAAGAACATTGAGAATGATTTCAGCTTCAATATTATGGATGCTTTTTATTCTCCTCAAAGTGTTAACCATACTCATGCCTGTATTTTCCTGCTTTTGTGGGCTCTGCGCACAGGCCCCCTTTTTTGTGCTGTTTAAACCATAATTGTCAATGTTTGCGCAAGGCGCCTGTGCAGGAAACGCAGTGCTCCCAGGGATTCAAGCCTTTCTGTGGTGCCTGCTTTTCTCATATTTAGACATCCACTGCCTACATCCTGAAGCTCATGAGGCTTATTCCAGGTGGGAGCTGCATGCACTGATACTGGGATTTTTCCCAGTGTTGGTACTGTGAAGGATGGAGCAGAATAAGTCCCATTGTTGCTGGGCTGCTTCTAACATGGGTCACCTGGGCTGATGGAGGACGGACTGGCTGTGGGCCTCGTGTCTGGGGGGCTGAAGCAGGTGACCAGCAGCTCAGGTTTATTAAAAGGTTAAATTGAGTGGTAGGAATCAAGGCAAGAAAGGGGTTCAACTGCTAAATGAAGTTTATTTTATCACAAATATGCAGAGCAGAAAATCATTCAGTGCAAGTCAGATGGACATAAAGATGTAATTGGGGCAAACTGTCAGACTTACAAGTACGTGCAAATACTTTCATGGGTGAAAAACACAGAGGCAACAATTAGCTCTGTCGGGCTGAGGATCAACCCCATGTTTTTAATTTGTTTCAAACCTGGAGGATCCTAATACTGACTGAAGTCCAAAAGCCTACCTGATGCATTCTGCTTGGCACATTAGACTTCTATAACAATTCTATCAAATTAAGGAAAAAAACCCTAAATCCTTGGTGTATCACTCATGCTTTCTGTCAGCAGTTATACAGCACTGCTCCCTGAAATACAGTTTCTTTTACAGCAGACCTTAACCTTAAATGTGTCAAGAAGTAATCAGGAGGCAAGTCCACAGGCTCATCTATATCAATATCAGCAAACAGTCCGCTTAGGTGGGAGCTGCATGCACTCTGGAGGGCAAATATACTTCTAAAGTAATTGCCTCGCTCCCCTTCATGTTTCCTTCAAGCAGCTATCCGCACAGATTAAACTATATGAATGTCCATGAACTACCTGGAGAAAGCACAACCCAGTTCTTGCATTTCCATTCCCACAAGGGAGTCTGGAGGTTGAATGAGGAGCAAGGGAAGGAAAGATCTTGGTTTGTCTGGGGAAGTTTTCAGGGCAGCCCCTGGTGACTGGAGACATGAGACAGGCCTCTTAGGTTGGGGCGTCTAACTAAAAAAGGGGGGGTGGGGAGAAGGCAACGTAAAAATAGGGAATTCTTCTTAATTAACTTTTGGATTTTAAGCATTCATAAGGTTTATAAAATCATACTTCATCCATGTGCAACAGGACTAAACGTTTCACTGTTCTTTAACCAAAGCTGAAAGTCTCTATAATTAGTTACTTGAAGAACAGAATTTTTAGATCGCCTTACCTGGTTCAGTGCCATTTGTCACTGAGTCCATGTAATGACCTGCCACAGCTGTGTCTTGACTCGTGCTAGCTCAACTTACTGTTGATCTTTGGAAACCTATGCATGAAGTTGGGGCAGTTTGTTGCTAAGGCAAAACACTGGAGGGGGTTCAGAGAGAAGAAAAAGTGGAAAGCTGTGAATGCAGAAATGGAACCTTTTTTTCCTCCCCAAAATGGCTCTTTTTATTGCACTGACTGACTTCACATTTTCAGAGTTTTCTCATAATACATAATGATCCGCCCCTTCTTTGTTACCTTCTCAGAGGTAAACAGTAAGTTGGTGACATGGGTGAGTTTGTGACTTTATTATACTGACCATTGTGATCAAGTCTAAACAGTCATCGGTCAGCTCTTCCAAGTCTCCAGAAACTGTTTAGCAGCAGTTCAGGCACAGCCCAGCAGTTCTAAGTGCTGCTGAAAGCTCATGTAAACATATCTGTGGTTTAAAACAAAACAAAACAAACCAAAACAAACCACCTCTTCTTTGAAAGCTGTTACTGTTTTCAGGGAGAATATGTCAAATACTCCTACAATTTTGATTAACTTTTTCATCATTTCAGAAACCATTTCCATAACAGTTCTGATGAATTCATGTGCCACATGTAAAAGAAAATAAACTTTAAACAAGCATATCTTAATATTAGCAGACAATTAGAAATGTTTTAGATAAATCTTTTCACATTGATCTGCTAAAAGACATATTTTGTGTTGAATATATGCATCCCATTGAAGTGAAATCACTTAAAATTTCTAAATTATCCCTGCTCTGTGTGTATGTAGAGACACATTTTAATTTTAAGACTACTTTCAAATTCAGCAAAATGCCTGAAGATCTGGGAATGGCCTGAGCTGGTGACTGCAGTCTAATTGCTTGTTGGAAATGGAAATTCCTACTTTTTCAAGAGAGTAAACCCTCGTACCAAAACCTCTTAACTTCTCTAAAGATCAGTGGGACATGCTGAAGTCCTGTGCTTTCTACAGCTGAAAAAAAGCTAAAAGCACTACAAATTAGCTAGCTCATATAGTCCTTGACCAGGACTAGGTGATGCTTCCCCCTCTGCATCACAAGATCATGGAGTTATGTTGTCAGTAGTTGCTGAACTGTGAGCAGACACAGTGTGGAAGGGAAGTGATGTGATAAAGCCTGGTCATACGAACAAATGGGAAATCAGTTAATAGATTACAGTCAAAGTGGTTGTGAATGGTATTCTTTACTTAGAAAGGTATATTAGCTTTTGCCACATTGATGGTCTTTTCCACCTGAAAAAAATGCCCTTTCACAGTATTGTAATTGTGAAAAACCTGCCTGTTTAGGGACAATTCTTAAAGATCTCAAAAATCTGTGCAGTAGCTTCACTCACAGTTGGTATCAATTTTACACAGTACTCCCAGATATATGAAAAGGCTTTTGTTGCAGTCATTACCTGGCCAAGTAACAAAACAACTGTATTTGTCATTTGTCATGCTATAACCACAATTTGATAAGGAAGGAGGCAAAGCAAATCAAATACTATAAGAGAGAGGACGAGAGATATGAAAAAAAAAAAAAGACTCAGGCAGGGGAAAGAAGAGAGGGAATTTGGGATGGGGCATAAAAGAAAAAGGAAAATAAGGCTAATTTGGAAAAGAAGGAAGCTTGAGAGATGCCTTTTTGGGCACTCCTTTGCATGAGAGTAAAAGGAAGGGGAAGGAGTCACAAAGAGCTCAGATACGTTTTGAGAGGAAAACTGAGAGCTTGGAAGCTTGGAAACTACCAGTCTACAATGCCTCTTGTAGCAGTCCTGTGGTCCTTCCTAAAACTTGAGACTTATAACGCCTCAGACTAGTCTAGCGTTACTTCTTTTGGGAACTGGCAGGATGGCAACAGCTGACAGTAAGTGTTTAATATCTGTAATGCTGTCTAAAGCTCTGTGATTAATACGTAATCCAACATTTGAGCCCTATCCAAACACAAAGAAACTGTGCCGATGTGAAAATAACACCCATGAGCTTTCTTCAGATCATGCATTATTACATTCTGTGCACTGTTTCATGGTGATGTGGAGTTGCGTTTTAGAATGAATTCCAGAAGGAATATGGTAGTATGCCACAACCATGAATTTCATTAAAGATTTGTTGGAAACCACATGAAGAGGTCATGTCAGCTGGCAAATCAACTCTGCAGTGTTCTCAGGCTTAACCTTTATCCTGTAAACCATATGCTTCTTCATGTGCTTGGTTTAATCAGCTAATGTTTCAGACACTGGCTGATATAAGATCCATGGTCTACTAATTTTCAGTGACCCTCTAGCTTGTTGGGTTTTTCAGGACTATTATGGCCCCTTAAATACTTTCAGGTGCTGAATGAGGGCTCAGATGTACTGCAAGCTCAAAACGAACATTTTGCTTCTCGCTGGCCTCCACTTAACATCATATAAAGAAAAAGTCCTCATTTTTTTCTAGGAATACCAGAAAAAAGAGTGTCCATGGTGAAGGAGAAAAGTCAGCATTGGATGGTTATAGAAACAATGTTTAAAGAAGTTCTAACTACAATCCCAACACTGGTTAATCATAAAATGTTTGACATCTCTACTCTTGTAAATGTGATGGCTTTCTAAATTCATCTTATTTGTGAAAAGCAGACAACTAGATACTTAAGCTTGATTAATATGGACCAAAGTAAAATTTAAATTCAGATTGCAGAATCTCAGATATCCAACTCACTGGAATTTTTTCACTGGTTACCTTTCCAGATAAACATTTTTCAGGCTTTTTTTTTTTTTTTTTTTTTTTTTTTATGGGAGAAAAAATATTTATTTTTTTTCTTTCANTAATGGCAGATAAATATCTGATCTTTCATCCTTCAGGATTTCAGGAATCTAAGAGTGAATCGCTTATTACATGGATAGATTGGGTTACTTTGGTCCCAGATGAATTCTGGTCAACAATCGACAGTGAAAACAGCAGCACTGTTTTGAAATGGCCATGACAGCAATAGCAACAAAATTCAGCTGTTCCCTCACCCTGGATTATGAAGTCAGTGAAAGAGTCATTCCCAGACAATGAGGGTGATCTTATGGGCTTCTATTAAAAAATGAAGGGAAAAGAAAGGGCTAAAAGGAAAATTGTGTGAATTTCCCTAGGTCCTTTTCTACTATAACAATATCTAGAACAATGCAAAAAGTTATTAACTTTGAGGGCTGAATTTCAGTGACAAACAGGAGGAAAAGCTGAGCAGAAAAGACTCAACACCTCTCATACCAAGCCCCTCTACCTATAGTATTGTTTTTTGTCTCAGCCTTAACACAACAGCATTTTTATTTCAATACATAATCTAGTTAGGGAAAAAAAATGTTGTTCTGGACCATGCATTCCCTCTCCACATCTACACATCTTCTTGCCAGAATCCCACAGTAGTAGGGTTCTTCCTTTCGCCAACAGCACGTGATTGAGTGGTACATATGCTCGTTTCAGTATGTTGTTATCCAATTAAATATATGCGTAGCACACAAAAGAAACCTACTGCATACACATAAGACACAGCGCAGAGGAAGAGGCACAAGAATGAATAAAAGACATTATGAAATGAAGACTTTCATGAAACTGGTTTTAGTTAGAGAAAAATGAGGCTTTTAGCCATAATCAATGCTTCAAGCTATTCCGGAAATAATCCAAGAGAAATAAAAGGAGAATGAGGTACATGAAAGCTTCTGGGTTTGCAATAGTAACAGCTGTGTCTAAAGAACCTGGGCAAGGGGTTTTTTTACTCAACTATATCTGTTTTAAATAGCATTTTCAATTCAAATGTACATCTCTGTCCATTAAAACAAAGAAAAAAATCCATGGCTAAGCACATAGGACAAACACTGCATGATCTTCAATAGACAGCCTTATAATCAAACACCATGTAATTAGTGTAAGAATTGAATGCCAAAAATATTTTGCGATTCTATGAAACGTACCCTTAAGGATTTGTGAAAAAGAATAAATATTCTAGGACCTGTGCCCATTTATCCCGTTCTGTTCCACATGAAAGAAATTACATTAAATCAACTGAATATCTGGAAAGAATTAAATCATCATCTCTCATTGGCAAGCCTAAAGGAAAATTCACAAGAAAGCAGAGTTTTATATAATAAAAGTTCTCAGGTTTCATGGAGTAAAAGGGAAAAAAATAACTGCCAAAGGGAAAGTTTTTGTTGCCTTTGGTTATTCTTCTTCTTAGACAATATATTATGGAGTTCTCCTCTGCTCCCTTTTATTATCTTTATTCAGTGCTGCAGACGTAGTACCCAAAGTCATTTAAAAGAAACAATTTCAAACTCTATCGCAGAAAGTCCTACAGGAACCAACTTTTCTCTGTAGCAGCTGATACAGTGACAGCCACTGGCACTATACAGTAGCAACCAAAACAGACTGGTCCCCTCAGCAGGATTCTTTTTAATGATAGAAGTGTCTGGCTTTTTTACTGTCCTCAAGTTCTGTTTAAAGTAGCATGTGGGCCAAATCTGCCTTTGTTAAAGGTGTTTCAGAGGTGTAAATGAAAAGAAGGACTTTCTCCAGCAGACCAAGCTCACCATGGTCTCCAAATGATTTACCTCAGAGATGGCTTTAATTCAGTGGTGGATTTTTACAAGTCACGATGCACTGTTCTTTAATGTATATTTAGTTTTGGCATATCATACTTGTGTGTTAGCTATCGTTAAACCACCGTAAAATGTTCAGGGCTCAACTTTCTTTTAATCTGCATTCTGATGTGGAAATCTGATGATTTTCACCAGCTGAGGCTATGTCCCTCAGACTTTACTACTAAGGAGAAGACATAATCTATGAATACTGGAGATTACAAATGAGATGCACACTTACATGTCTGCATAATAAATATAAACTGAAATTTCTATTTTCCTTCCAGAAAATGATTGTGAGAGCAACGGGTGGTTCAGCATCTTATTTATGGGTTTAGCAGCAACATCCATTCCTGGGTGTCCTCTTACATCTCAGGTCATTCTTCAGTAGGTCTTAGTCTTTCTCTCACTTTATTCCATGCCCTGCTGTTCTCCCATTGCTCTTTTTTCTTAGACAAGTCAATTTATTCACACTACTTGATCTTTAACCTCTGTGGTGAGAATTCCCCAATCTCCTGCTGAAGACTATATTAAAGAAACTAGAATTTGGAATGGCAAAACATGGAGATTACTCTTTTGCTTCTGCAATTCTCTGCAATGCTATCTATGTGTCTTCCTTATTGCTATTAATCTTCTCTCACTCTTCTTTTGGACTCCTCCTTCTTCCTACTGTGGTCTGAATTTTGTCACCACATTGTTATACTGCTTTCTATACCTGAACTATTATTCCTGTGGATAGCTTTTGTCAGTATTTTTATAAAGCTCAGTTCTTAGAATCTCTTACTTCTGGTCTCTGGTACAGCAGTTCCTATTTTTTTTTTCTTCTCTCTCCTCATATGTGATCATTCAGATACACTTCATTAAAAATGTACAGTTTCAAATCATCTTCAATGCCTATCATTTTGACCACATCAGGCTATATCTGAACATTTCCACTTACTCCCTTTTGCCAGCTGATGAAATTCAGGCTTCTGATCTTCATGTAGGACTTGTTCATTTGGAGCAAAAATCTCAGATACTTGCTATCATGTAATCCAATTCATACATTTCTGTCATTTCACACTAAAACTACCAAAGGCTTTTCACCGTCACTGGGCAGTTGCTCCAGAATCTGTTTCTCTTACAGTTAGGAAACTTTTTGATTCCCACCTCAATTTCTACGTGGCTGATGAAGGCCCTTTTGCCGTGGTGCCAGCAGATTTATTTTTTTCTGGTTACTTACAGTGGACCAACTGACTACCAAAAGGAATCAGCAAAATAACTGTGGGCATCTGGGCAAACGGCACTATAATCACCACATTGCTCATCAAAGGACAGAAACAGAAAGAAAGCACCATTTATACAATGAAATTCAACACTGTTTCCCTTGTGCTTGGATGGACAATTTTCCTCTGCACCAGAGCTGGAGTAATTCCCTCAGTTTAAAGCTGGATGAATCTGGATTAATCCGGGTTTCCTGACTTCAGGAAACTTGTAGAAGCTGAAGCTTCCCTATGAGTGATTCCCCCACATGTTCACCGGTGCAGCTTTGTGTGAAAACAGGACATTAGCAATCTTGAAATAGCACTGAGACACACTACATCAGCAGTTACTTTGAACCCTGAAACTTTCCTTTTCCCTTCCCTATCTCATCCAGTGCTTGTGTGTTTTCCCAACGCTTGCTTAGATCTGCTGCTTAAGTTTTGGATTGTCTCTTCCTGATGACATACAGTACAGAAATTCCACTCAACAAAGAATTTTACCTGTATTTTAACTATATTTACTGCACTAGATAAAAGTTTTTTTCATCAGCTAACTGTGATCTTTTTTCTGTGAATGGCAACACAGGGATGACAGCGCTCACAGAATACAGACCACATGGTAACTCGTTGCAGATGGCGAGCTGAGGAAATGCTGATTGCAGTTTAATTTTAAGCAGTGAGAGTCCATGACACGTTTTGCAGGCAGTGAAGCAAAACAAACAGCCTCCCCCCTGCCGCCCCCCACCCCAAAGACAATCCTGCAAATCAGAAGTTTTAAGGTCATTTGATTACACTGTCTTAAGGGTTTGTGAAGCTACCAGGATCTGTCTGTGTGAGTGTGTGTGTATAAATTAGAAAAATACTTTGGGAAAATGCCTCATACATTTCAAATAGAAACTGAAAAGCATAATTTTAATATTTCAGATCAACCAAAAACAATCAAAAAGTATTAATTTAGGTATTTTTCTTGGATATATGCTTTTAAAAATATGACTAATACCTGACCTTTAAAATTCATATCTCGCTCTTCAACCAATGATAGTTTCCTTTATTGTCATGCTAATAGCAATCTGCACTTTTGCTGAACTGCTATCTGGACTGATATTTTCTGTAAGCTAAGATTTTTTTAAAAGATGTTTTCCAAATATTTAATTGATAGAAATGGAGTTCTGGCTAACATTGTGTTTCATTCTTGTTTAGAGCCACATTATTTTATAGATAATTGATAAATCACCATGGTAATTCTAGCAGCTAAAGAAAATTAATATTTTTCCTTAAAACCTACGAGAAAAATCTAGAATCTCACATTCTTTGTGCATTAGTGTCTCAGAGGACATTGTTCCCAAGTCTACTCAGAAAAGAACTAGTTTAAAGCAGAAATTCAAAACAAATAAACAGAAATATTGGCCGAAGGTTGGCGTGTCTCTTATTTACAGTGCCAGAGGTCCTGGAGTCAGGCTGTGGTTCGCCGTGGCACAGACCAGCTGTGTCTGTCTCACTCCGTGCAACGAGCTCTGTCCTTCTGCCCCGCGCTCCCTGCCTGCAGCTTCCACCTCCTGCTCTCTCCGCCCAGCGCCGCGGTTCCTCCTGTACCGCTCAGCTCTGCCAGTCCAAGCTGGCTGGCCGCCGGCAGCTGCAACCAGGCGTCCAAAAGCTGGAGAGAGCCTGAAATGCTGCGTTGTAGTCAGGGTTGGACCATCTAACAGGAGCCATACTCTCTCAGAAGCTCTGCTGGGAAATATATCTTTGGTTTTAGCCTGGTCGCTCTCCCACCAGATGACCTAGTGCTGGTGTGGATGGATATAGCCATTGTATCACTCAAGTCACCTACATGCATCTGTGAAGCAAGATAGTATTTCCTCTGAACTATCCTGTGAATGCTGTCTTTTACTAGGAGGAACAGTCAGGAAGGCTACTAAAGCTCGCGTACCCTCTCCCTTCTCCCTCTTCCCACTCCCTGGTGCCATGAGTTATCCCGTGGGATAACTGGTGGTGAAGCTGCTCCTGTCCTCTACGGCTTGTCTAAACCTCTTGGTGCTGTTCCTGCCACTGCAAAGCAAGCCTGGATCATGGTTGT
>VXBL01007850.1:487785-532179 GCA_013400195.1 Aramus guarauna
TTTTTTTTTTTTTTTAATATCTAATGTTTTAAAGTCAGAAACTGCTAGGTAACAGAAAAGAAAATTTCCCATAGAATGGAGACTGTTATGGGAAGAAAAAAAAACCCAACAACTTGCTCTATGAAAATATATGTAATTTCAAAAAATCATTTCCATTTTATTAGAGTAATGGGAAGAAAACAAATTGTAGGCAGACAGTTGGACTGGCAATAGCAACCCTGCTGAAGTTCAGCTCAGCTCTGGATATAGCGATAGATCTATTTTTGCTGCAATCACTTTCAACTCTCATCTGCAGCTCTATTTTACAGTGTATGTACTTCTATTAAATTCATTAGAAAAAGAATCTGCTTTGCAGACCTGCATATTTTGAAACCAGTAAACATAGGGTTACAATTTTAAAATTTTATAAAATCTTATGAAATATATTCCAATATCTTATACATTTTATTCCTGGCTTTTGCTACAGGATAATAATATATTTTTAAAAAATGTTAAAATAACTTTTCTTGTAAACCCCCATTTTTTTCTTTCAAAGCATCTGTAAAAATAGTTGGGGAAATAAAAGGGACCTATTTTCATATCCCAGCTTTGCAACAAGAATTTTTCCAGTTTTTTTTTTTTTCTTCCAGGTGAAGACACTCTTATATTCAATCCTTGATTCCATAAGAGATTAAGAGAATTAATATATTTCCCAAATACTAGACCAGAGCAACATAGATTAATGTGAGAGACCAATGCCCTCAGAGCCACTAACTTGGCTACTGCTAGAAGAAACAATAAAAAGGAGACAATGCATAGATGCCATTGAAGAATGCAACTGATTTTATGATAACATGTACGCCAATTGCATGTCTGACACACTGGTGCCTGAGCAAAGTATTATGATGACTGGTTTATACACCACACTAATAATTCCCAGATTATGTTCTGCAGGTTGGAGTAACTATAAAGTCTTTGGATGCCTGTAGGTGAGAATTGCTAGTGAGTTGTGCTGATGTTGTAAAATGTAAGATACTACAAGTAATTAATATTCATGCATTTTATAACAAATTTAATGAAAGCAGAGATAATTTTTATGTTACAACTGTAGGATGGCATGAAGGAATTCAATGCAAACAATCATGCTATCCTCTTTACAAGCATTTTTTTAACATTTTAGAAGCATATGTAGAGGGTATAAAACACTGCAATATATGCATCACAAAATGTAAACCTAAGAACACACATACAATTGCATATGCAAACATCACAGGAAATGGTAAAATTTATGCTAACGAGAAAAACAACTTTAATTCACAACCTCAATTTCAAATTTACTGAGGATATTGAGGACATTATGACCCTCATTATGCTACATAAAATCTTTTATAGTCTCTATCCATGAAATAAGTATAGTATAATAGTCTTCACCATTTCTTTTGAATAAATGGGTATGTCAGCTTGCAATATACAATACAAAGCCTGTCCTCTAGTGAATTCCAAATCCTTGTCTTATTGAACCTTGTTTCTGGTTTATTTTTCCATCCCAAGCAAAACATCATACATCTTTTAGTGATAAATATGATAACCTAGCTCTGAACTGTACTTGTTTAGCTAAGCAAAAACATTCTGAAGTTTTCAATCTCTGGGGCCAGGAACTGCATTTTCCTGAAAGGGTCTAACACCAACCAGTCCACAGGCTGGGCTGGAACAGCAGACAATAGCTCTGGATGTTAATAAAAACCATTCTGCAACACCACATGTTTGCATACTCAGCAGTGCTATCTTATGTTCAACTATGATTAAAGAAAGAACAGAGATTTCTTTCCCAACTTCTTCTCAAAACTGATGCAAATTATACCTCTTGAACAGCAAACTGTAAATTTGGTTTTAGAAGAATGGCAGTCTGTCTAATGTGAGTGGAATATAACCCAAGTATGTGAGGCTGAAGCTCTGACTCCCGTCTCTGGCCTCAGTGGGAATTCCTGAGACTGCCTTCATTAACGAGCTACAGTATAACCTGCATATATCTGTGTTCGTGCACATAGCTGAACAGACCGATGAAGCACAAAATGTACATTTCTTGTCACCCAATTAATTTCAAAAGTATGAAAGGATTAATAACAAGGTAGGAAAAAAACCCTGACCTATTATGATTTCTCCAGCAAAATCTTCAGAAAATACCTCTCTCCATCTCTCCTTTGCAGGTTTACATGGAACAAGGAAAAATGTTATCTTAAGCACCAACCTCAATTTACATTATATTTCAGTATTACCTGTCAGTTGTGTCCAAACCAAAATTACTAAATATGCTGAGAAAAAAATATATTATAATATATTCTCTTGAGACTTTTGAATCAAATAAAAAAAAGAAGTGCAAGGACTATAATTTATAATAAAGGTTATTTCAGACCTGTTTTAGCAGAGTTCTCTGATTTTCTAAGTGCTTTTCTAAGCTAACCATATGGTTTATTCATATATAATATACAGTAATAATCTGACAAGCTTTTCATCTGCTTGAAAATTTATAACACACAGAAAGAGTGAACAGTATGCTGTGATGGATTTAACTTATGGGCTGGTTATACAAACATACGTTAGAGAGGGAAAATTGGAAATGTATTTAAGGAGGATCTTTGAATTTTACAGGGCAGTCATGCCAGCAAGCCTGGCTAAAGATGATTAAAAGTAATAGCTTTTGGATCATGCTCATAGTTTGCGACAAAGTTTAATAATTTCAGAAGCAGATATTACAGGTTCTAAATCATCCTTTCCAAAAGAAAAATATTCATTCCTGTTGTTGTAACTATGGATTTGTTGTTCGATTTTACTGTAAATGTGCATGCTCTCTATTAAAGCTAATGCTTTATTCTTAACAACTAGGAAATTCCAAATGTGCTGAATGCAATGATGAATGAGAGTCTAAATAGATATGGGCTTTACATATGCAAGAAAACAATATTCTGGGTGCTCATTTAGAAAATCATCATAGTTTAGTAGACCAGACTATATGAAAATATTCTGAGATTTCACTGTTAGTAATCAATATTAACCAGATTCAGCATACATCTGATAAATTTTAAATAGGCTTGCTATTTTTTTTTTCTGGGAGATAAAAAAACCCCAAACATCTGGACAAGCAGTACAAAAGAGCAATAATTAATATTTGAATGACAGGAAAAAGGTTTTATACTACAAGATCTGACACTTTAATCTGCCTACATCAACCATGGAAGTAAGAGGTGATGATATAAAAGAAACTTCAAAGGAAAAGAATAGCAGCTTCTAAGGGTATGTGCTGTGAAAGGGAATTTGCCATCGAGAACCAAAAATTGGACAAACTGAGGTGAGAAATAACGTGCTTGAGTTGATCCATACGTAATAAGTTTTTAGTTATTTCTGTGACTCATTAAAAAGCCTTTTTTTCTTCCTTGCATTCACTGTTTATGCAGAAATAATGAAACCTAAACAAGACTTTACTAGTAAAAACAATTGCTGCTATCTTACATTTTCTGTTTAACTCTCTTTTTCCTCCTGTTTATGGTGATTTGCACAAGGGATGGAGCAGTTGGAGCACTCTAAATCCTTCTTTTGTACTTTGTTTAACTTTGATGAGCAAAATGGAAATGCTAATCCCTTCTGCAGACACATGATTTCCTTCCTTTCTCCTTCTCTCCGAGACATTTGTTTTTCTGTTCTCCGGCCTTTGTTCCCTAGTCCCAGTGAGGTTCATATGATGCACTCCTTTTCCCAGGGTCCTAGGGTGAACGAGGTTCCACAATCCAGCAATTCATGAAATGCAAGTGATACTGAGACAGGCAAGGGATATATCAAAGCAGCTTCCTACCTCTCCATCCTCTCACTATGTCTTTAGAACAAACAAACAAACAGAAGGAAGAGTCGAGGTGTTCAGTATCTCAGAAGAAAACAGTCTAAAATACTGGCCTGAATTTTAGCTGTGGAATTGGTTGTAGCTAACTTCAGTCATTCCAGGATTTTGCATCATGGTTTCTCTTTGTTCAATATAATTCTGGCCTTGTATTTAAAATTGGAACATAAATAATAAATAATGATTTGGTAAATGATAACGTCACACACCAAGGACAAGTTGAGAAAAACATTTGTTTGGATATGAAGCAGACTCTCTAGTACAGTATATAACATTCATGAAAATGTTGGACGATTCAAGCATTAAAGGTCTGAGGAAAGTAGGCTGTCAAAGACGGATCCAGGGGCAAAAAGAGAAAGCTCTTTGCTATGCACCTTGTTAAAGTTCTTCATGAACATTCAGTGGACATAGTTGGGAGTGCTAAATACTACTTTAATTTAGAAAACTAAAAGCTATCCAATTGGATTAGGTTGATGTACATATATGCAGGTTAGAGGGTATTGGTTGAAAGACCATATTTTAAATTCTAAAACAAATTTATTACAAGTTCACAATAATAGATATCTTTCCAAATAGTTTAGAATGTCTGTGGAAGGCGTTACATCTACTTTGTGGTCTCTGCTCTACAGAAAAGTCAAAGAAAACAAGCATTCATTGTGGGCATTTTATCAATAAAGGGTGCATGTGTGCCACCAAATACTGTGAAACCTGACCTAAATATATAACAATTTATAGTCATTTAAAAAGGAGAAAAAAATTCAAAAATTCAATAGTATATATAAATCAGTAACCAAAGTGACACAATGTATGACATTTTATTACTTCAACTATGAATTCTCTCCTATGTTTTAGGGAAACAACACAAACTTGATTTTTCTAGAAATAATCCTTGCATAGGTTTAAAAATATAAAGAATCTGCCAAAAATATCAATTTTAAATTTTAAGAGAAATGTTGTCTTCATCCACTGAGGTGACATTCTCATAACAACTTTATTCAGAATAGATGGCCCTTGCCCCTGCTTGGTGAGTCTTTGGCTTACACTCAGTGCTCTGTACAATTCAATCTGGCTATTTCTTGCTGCCTTCTTTTGTAAGTGCCCCACATTTGCTTCCTTATACTAATATTATTGTTGACAAGCTAATGCTAACATTAACATGTTAACATTGCCTGCATTTTGTTCATGATACACAGCATATCTTGAGAAATGAATATTTACAGACCTCCCACATATGACCAAAACACAATTGTCCCCATCACATAATGTGAGTGACCCCATTTTGTTCATCTGGCGGATGCGCTTCTGGACACTGAATAAGGAAACGAGTTGGAGGAAACCCAATGTATCTCCTTAAGAGACTGTGTAGCCCAAGCAGCTGAACTTACTGTCACCAGTACCGGAACACTTACGTATTTCCTCTCCCTTATGGAGACTGGTCCCTGGCCCAGGGGAAGGTGATCTTTAATTTTGTTACTATTGTTTTATATGAAAAAACATTGACACCTTCATTTATTGCTCTTACTCCGTAGTTTCAGACCAAGAGCATCTTTTAGCTGGGTGCCAAGTAGAAACAACCAAGTGACTGACCCATTTTGGGACTCCCCTGTCACTTCTTCCAAAGCTGGATATTGTCTTGCCCTCCTTGTTAAAAATCAGCACCTGAACTTGCCAGAGTTGGCACAGCAGACTAAAGACCTGTACTTCTGTTCAGGCTGGCAGACCGAGCAGGTGCCACGAGAGAAACTTGGTACCATACACAAACTCTTTCTGAGGGTCAGACAGTTTTTTTTCATTTTATGGCAAAGCTAGTATTTTTTCCCCACACGTTCTTTCTTATCACAAGTTCCTGGGGATGAAGCTGTGAGGCCCAAAAGAAAATAAAGCAAAGAAAAAATTATATTTATATCAAGTGGATGCTGACAGTCTGAATCAAAGGCTCAGTGCTTTATAATCAAGGTTTTGGAAAAACAAGAATAGGACAACCCTGAGGCTTTGGCACCGAGTTCAAGAACACAGTTAGGAGTCATTGCACCTCCAAGAACTGGGAGAACTGAAATGGAAACAAAGCCCTCTCAAAAAAACAAGGGAATAAATTAATTTATTTAGCACTGCCAGCAATTATACAATGGGAATGCATTTTAGCTAGGAATGTGTTAGGCAATGACCACAGCTGGATATGCTTCCAGCTAAAGTAATGTTCCAGAAACCACTGAATGCGATGGAACACTCCGTTAACTTTAGTGAGCTTTTAATCAAGCCCAAGTTAGTAAGTCAGACAGCAAGATTTAGAGACAACTGAGGAAGTTTGCAAGACAGTAACTTAGACTGCACAAGGCCAGAGGATCTGGAAAACACCCAAGTGTCAGTGAAGGGACTAATTAGAGGACATGAAAAGTTCACTCCCCAATGTCCTTTAGTCAGACTCAGGAATTTCATTATCTTCTGTGATAACAGAAAGCACAAGGCAATAATCTGAATCAGTTCCTAGCTCAAGCACAGATTTTCTGTGAGCTTTTTAAAATGCTTGTCTTTCTGCTCAGCAACACCACAAGGGCTATAAGTAGTCTGTCTTTCCCTTTTTTTTTTTAATGGCATAATATTCTCAAACTGCTTAGATACTGGGCTCTGGGGTTTCTAGGTAGTCTAGGGTTGCTAGCATCAGGACTTCTGGCATCCAAGCTCAAGTAAAATGTCAAATATAATTCTATCATTGACTAAGGCATGTCCGCTACAGATATACCACTCCATCTCCAAGTTCTGGTTCTTTAAATTATAAATTGAGACAAACAAAACTATTTTCTTTGTTTGACCCCTATTGGCAAAATTTGTGGGTCATATGAAACATTATGTTCATAAGCTTGTAAAATGTTTTGTATAAAATACATCATTTTTCAGATAAGTTTCCATAGCTCTAACAAAAACCCCAAAACAACAAAACACACAAAACAAATAATTAAAAAAAAAAAAAAGTGCAGCAATTTCAATGTTTGTGAGGTGATATTTGCCTTCAATTAATTTTACGTGCTTAGTGTTTCTAGAAAACAAGACCAGCAAAGCGTATTATAGTCTGACAGGAATACAGTAATCTCACTAAAATCCAGATAAGTTAAGATCCAAAGGCAAAGTGGTTTGAACTTCATTGGTCTTAATAAAACAAAGAAAAGCAAACCTAGAAACCAAAAGACACAAATGTTTCAGGCCATAGGTCACAGTATGTCTAAATCAATTTAGTTGTGTAAGATTGAAGAAAAAAACTTTAATATAGATATGAAGAATTTGTTGTAGATAAGAATTTTCCTTCAATAAAGAATACAAGATTGAGGTCTTCTGTACAAGTGAAATCCATGAACACTGGAGCTGTGTAGAGAGGATAAGTTTTGTAAATGAAGACATATTGGGAGTGAGGATTTAGTAGACCAAGTCTTAAATGACCAAGCACAGCAGCAAATAAAATACTTAAAAGTGAAATAATATTAACTACTTCAACAAGTGGAACAGCATAAAAATTACCAGTAGCAGTAAGAAGGTGAAATGATGTATTTTGCTGCAGAAGATGTAGCTATTTGCATTACTGCCAGGAAGGATCATACATAGTCACTGCAGGAAACTAGATCATTAACTTAAGGAGTAAACTGAGGCCAAAGCTACTGACCTGAAGAAAAAGAATAGCAACAGGACACAGTAGTGTGGTGGTCCCACTGTACTTATTGCCCTGATTCTTCATGGAAGAAGATGCTTTTACAATGGGAAGGGACTTTGAATAAGGAAATTAAAAGCATCCGATCTAATATTTCAAGGCCCCCATTTTCACAGCAGCAAATCATGCTGAACCTTCCTTAGAAAGAAGTCTGTCATCCAGGAGCGGTCATAGTACTGTAAGGCACGCAGACTTGACTCAATTGTCAAAAAGCACACGATACCTAGTGCAATTTGATGTGTCCTACAATATCCTGCCCTCTATGTATCTGCTAACAGAGCTGTTGCTCTTCAACCCTTTAAGCTATCTATCTGCTAAATCCTTTCAAATGTCTCGGATTCCCTAGGCTAGCACTAGAAGTTTGATGTTGGATATTCAAATAATTGAGAGCTGGCTTAAAATTCTTAACATTCTTTGAATACCTCATACAAATTTGCCCTTCTAGGATGCAATTCTCATGGGAAAAAAATTGATGTGGAAATTATATAAAGCAAAGGGAATCAGGTTTGCTTAGCAGATTGGAATCTTCTGCATGAATCTTGTATTCCTCCATAGATAAGGAATGGGTTCTGCCTTTTCCTAACTGTTCATATAGGACATTGACAGTATCAGGAGGTATATTTCATTGAAGAGTTGGAGGAATGATGAAAAGTTCAGAGGAATGGTTGTATGTTGTACAAAATACCAGTAATATGAAAGTAAGCACAGAATTAAGTAGGACCAGTAATGAAAAAAGATAAGTTGGCTTCCCCTGAATTGTAAACCTTATTTCTGGTATAATAAAGTACATGATACTACAGTGTATGCCTATCATTTGCAGCATATCATAGCACTTCATATCTATTAAGGAAGTGGTATTTCCCCTTCAGAAGGAAAACATACTGGAAAGAGTAGATCCTATGAGTATTGCCTCATAAATACTTACAGAAAAGCGAAGGAAAAAAAAAAGTACCTCTAAATACATACCAGATAATACCCACAGCAGATGGAAAGTCATTAAACATTATCACTTGCAATAAGCCCCAAAATAGAAATTTTAAATATAGGAAAAAATATTCATATGTAATCCAATTTGCTTAAGCCTTGATTTTGGACATTAGAAAACATCCATTTCTAGATTATCAGAACACCCAAAAGATTGTTTCCAGAATTCAGCTGAGAATGATATTGTTATATTGGTAGGAGCAGTAAGAAAATTGAGGGGAAGGGGTAAAATGCTGTGATGTGAAATAAATGCCATTTGCTTACAACAAACCTTTGTTTGACCTTGCTAAAATTCGATTCAGCGGAATCAAATATAAAGGTGTTTGAAGTCTGAGAAACTCCCTGGGCTGAGGTCTCCGGTTGAGGGTAGAAGCTGTACCACCTCCCACAGACCCAGAATGCCACTGCCATTGGTCAGGGTCTAACACCACTGGCTCTGCATTCTGAGTAACTCCATCCCGTTTGAGAGATTGGAAGCTAAAGGTAAGTTTTGGTACTTCTCTCTTAGAGCAGTTGGTTGGGTTTTTAACACTGGAAATATTTTTATAGTATTTGTTTTATTTTATCATGCATAATACTGATTCAAAGGCTGCAGATCGAGGAGACTATTTATTTTTCCCTGGATATGTCTTAGTTCCTTCCTGTGAAAGGAGTGCATAATCTTCATCAAAATATTTGATCTTACAGCTACTGCAGATGCCAATATCATTACAGTGTGTTCCAATATATTACAGGGAAGGGAAGTACAGAGACATGCAAACTCTGCAAGTTAGTGTAGGTAATATAGTCATAGGTAAATAATTATTTTTTTTTTTTTAACAAAGATTATTATATTTTCTGGTTTTGTCTAAATATATACAAAATGAAATACTTATCATGCCCTATACCCTTTAAAAAGCTTTTAATTTTAAGCAATGTGAAATGAAAACAATTTTGAATAATGAGTAATTTTTTTATTTAGGAATGGTTTATTCAGAGGAAAAATTACACTAGATATTTTAGTGTTATATTTTGGGCTAATAAATAACATCCCTTATAGCTGAATCATTTGGGAAAAAATGACATGCAAAAGAAAAACAAGACCAAAACCAGTCTTGTCAAAAAAAGACAGCAGAAAATATAAAGACAGAAAAAAACAAGCTCCAGTATACTTCAGTTTATTTCAGCGATTGGGATTTTTTATTTATTTATTTATTTTTAAGCAGAGTACCTTTAGTAATATTGGAAGCTACTACTGAAAGGTGCAATTCAACTAAGTCTTCTCAAAGACAAGCCCGAGTGACTCTAGCGTCTCCCAGCAGCAGCTGAAAAGTCTTTTTGAATAAAGCAAATGAAGGAAAAATGAATGCCTTGTGTTGCTGACCATCCCCAGAGGAATTTCATATCCTCATGCCTAAACCAGCTTCATAAAGACCTCTTTTCACGAAGCTAAAATTCAGCTTGTTGCTCAGCACACACATTCAAAAAAAGTCTTATGCATTTCTTATACTTAATCTATTTTAAGTACCTACAGTTTAAAATTTAAATGTTTAAGTGTGTGTATTATGGCATCACTTCATGAGTACAATTTGTTAGACTTATGCATTGTTCATTATCACCATGTTTTTGGTGAAATTAGAGGGAATTGTAGCTAAATCAAGGTACAAGTGAAGAATGCTGAATAGAGCCTTGTGTCAGATAATAGTGAACACATCACTTACAAGGAATAGGGAATGCCTAAACACGAATGTTAAATTCTAATGGGAATTTTCTACTATTTTACTAAAATATGGAACTTTTAAATGGGTGATAATTCAATTTTACAATTCTATTCTCCAATGAGAACAGGTGATTGTACTATTCTACCATTTCTCACTACTTTAAAAATGGTGTTGA
The DNA here is from genome assembly GCA_013400195.1 of Aramus guarauna. Classification (NCBI taxonomy): domain Eukaryota; kingdom Metazoa; phylum Chordata; class Aves; order Gruiformes; family Aramidae; genus Aramus; species Aramus guarauna. The sequence goes on from VXBL01007850.1 coordinate 498,210, forward strand.
TTGAATAACGAAGGAATGCAGAGTAGTGTCACTTCCAGGGCTATGGAGGACACTGACTACTTTTTAGCTGGCTTCCCTGAGCTTTGCAGAAGCGATGTTCCAAATATGCCACACCATTCCACCAATTAAAATTATATTCTGGCAAAACAACTACTGTGTGAAGTGTTTTGATTATACTCATCCAGAGACAACAAAGAAAGAGGTCCTAATGTTGGGTTGGGGTTTTTTCTTCCTTTTTTTTTTTTCTTTTCCTAGTGGAGGAGAAAGACAAAATTACATTGCTGCACATTTCAAAAGATTATTCATTGTAATAGACACAAATAATATAATTATTTAGCTTTTGGTTAGTTTCTCAAAAGCTATTTTCTAATGGTGCAGTGGAAATAAGTGAAGTTAGATGAAAGGGGGAAAACATGAATATATAGTTTCCTTTCACCTTTTCAGGTGCTTTCTCATTGAGGCCAGTTTAGTCTTATACCAATAAAACTCAATAAATCTTTCCTAAATTATCTAAATTTTAGTATGGCCAAAGCAGTCTGCAGAAATTTTCAGATCCAGGGACTTTTGAGGAAGCAAAATGGAATAACCATTGAGTTGTCATGAATAAATATGAGTTATCAATCAGAAATATTGTTGCATACATAGAAGTACTGTAGTTGTGGAATTAAATTTTGATAGATTCCTTGCAAATACCATATTGCCCACATTTTGTCCGTTTTCTTCTCTTTCAGAAAAGAAAGCAGAATGCAGACCTTTGTAAACATTTTTCTGGGATTTTTTATCTTTGAGTCTATTGGAGCTGCACCTATCACTGATACTGTAATTTATGATTCTGAGTTCTATGACGTACCGCTTGGAGAGCTGCCCCACCCATTTGTCTATGATGAAAATGAGCAGTCTGACCAACTAGAGGTAATCAGAACTTCATTTATTCTGTCTTTCCAAAGTGCACAAATGCAGTGACTACTGAAGAGGTTTTGTTGGCCATGAAAACATTTATCAGACAAATCTACTCATGTGGTTGCTATTACCTTTGGTTGATCAACAGTTTTCTGTGCTAATAAAACACTGTAGTTTATTCACATTTTCCCTAATCTACAAATGTGGCCAAAATATTTCATGATTTTTGGTTTTTTTGGTGGTAATCTTTGCGAGCAGGTGAAAGTTACCATGCTTCCCTCAGGTCTCCTTGCATTGCCACGAATTCTGTTGGAGATTGTTCTTATGATTTATCTGTCTGGATGAGGCACGGAGGCAGCTGAGATAGGACATGCAGTATTCCCCATTAAATGAGGTTGTAAAATGCTGTTTCCAGAGGTTATTTCTTATAGTAATAGATATGTTCAATACAAGTATTCCAGGCTACAAATACTACTGGTTTCTATTTCTGTTAGGAAAGTGCGCAGAAGGAAATAAAAAGAGAAGGGAAAACACTTGAATTGAAAAACAGGAAAGTAAGAAGAATTACTGAAGAAAAACTTGAAATTCTGTTATAAGTATGAGATAGTAACATGTGTTGCCTGTACAAGCAAGAGACTCCATTTATTAACTTAAATGCCTCCTTCCCCTCCTACATTCTTGTATTTCTCTACTTTACTAAAAGGCTACATTAATTTTAACCACACTCAACTGCTTAGACATGGACACAATTTCCCTGAAGGTGATATATGCACTGCATGATTCAGGATTGAGTGCAATAGAAGTTGAGTGAAAAATATAACATTTAAATAATAGATCTTTTTTTTTCACTATTACACATAATATTTTAGTACTTTTTCACATAACAGTACATAATTCATGAAAATATGTTCCTTTGAGAGATTCATGATTGCAGCAGGAGGGACAAGAGCTAGTCTTTCATCAAGGTGAGATCAAAATTGGATAGCAGCCTTGAAATCAAAGGGCAGAAACAATTTAAGAATAAATATATCCCCAAACTGGAGAACTGAAGAGATAAAAATAATCTCAAAGTTTTCACTAAGACCAGAACCTTACAGTTTAAATTGTCTTTTCTAAGAAGGACTGAGAATTTTGCTCTAAAGAAATCACTTTGCCTTTGGCTTTCTTCCCTGTGCCATGCAGAATCAAAGCTCTTTAAATACCCATGCACTTGAGCTTTCTTCCCTGATAAAGTCACCCCCAATTTTAGTCACCGGATACTTGTGCTCTCTGTATTTCACATTCACTGATAAGTCACTGTTTCTGTCCTCGTTTGCTCTTAAAAATGAAGCATTTGCCAGTCCTACAGAAATAGCTTCCTTCTCAGAAATGGGAGAGGCTATTTTGTATGTGCCTTGCCACCAAATTTTTCTTATTCAGACAATAGATTTCTTAGTAATGCATTGAATGCTAAGTGGGACTCTCCTGTGCTGTGCTTTCTCTGTGAGGTCCTATGACACTAAAGGATGGGGTGGCCCCTTTCCAAGTTCCTGAGCGAAGGACAGAGACAAGGCAAGGCAGCTGTGGTTCTTTAACAGCTGAAAGGAAATTCAGGATGATCAATATTGCACTTAACAGGAAAAGATACAATAGGTCCTATCACATGTTGGTTTTTTTTAAGGAAGCATGGAATAAGCAAAGAGTCCAAAAGGTCTTTTCATTTTGTCTTGTAAACTTTTCCAGAGCAGGATTGTCTCCCATTACTGAGCATTTCAGACAGCCTTCTTAAAATTCGTCAAGTGAAAGTCATCCATTATAGCAGTTGGAAGGAATGTTACTTTGCATATGGATGGACCTCCCTGTGAGAGTCTTTTTCCTAGATGTTTAGCCAAAAACTTTTTTGCTTACATTCCTCTTACCATGTACCACCCAAAAGAAACCTAAGCATTCACAATTCCCCTAAACCCAGGGGAGCTCAGAGTGGTCAGTGCTGTAGAAATCAAGCAGCTTTTATGGATTTTTATTGCAAGTTATCTTTTACACACTGAATATTATTGACGTTACTCAAGTTTTAAACAGAATACATTTGATTTCTTGATCATGGCTATGACTTTCTTCCCTACAATCCTGTTATCATAAAGATCTGGACAACACAAGTGGCTCTATGTGTAAAACCCAGTATTTATGCAAGGTCACAGGTTAGTTTTTATTATGCATAGCTTAAATGATGAGCAATACCACAGAGACCCAGACAAACAGCAGGCTTACATTATATCTAGCCTATGTATAATAACTCTTTAAGGCCTGATTTCCTTTTAGACAACTCTGAAACATGTCTTTAGCCTTCTGAAATAGTGGAGAAAAAATGAAATAGCATTTTCTGTTGTTGCTGTCTTCAATTTAAGATTTTAAAATTCAGTTATGTGCAAATATAAATCATTCTGTTTAACATTTATTTAGACTCATTGGAGAAATGCAAACTTTTCCAAGGTTGTGTGTTGGACTGATTTTCACTGTTTCTATGACTTCAGATGCATGTTGCTCCTGTTGATTTCAATGGGAATTAGGCACCAGTGCATCTTAAGGCATTAAACTAAGGCACCTATGTCTATATGTCCTCTCCAGAACTTTACCCATTGGGTACTATAATCACTTATTCAATGTGTAACCACCAAAATGAGGAAAGACCTAGATATAATTAGAGTGGGATTCCTCCCACTCATTCTGTGTGGCTAAACTTAGGTGTCGCATCCCAAGACCATCCTCCAAGACAAGTATGAATCATTCTCTTGGCATATCTATTGTGGTGGGTTGACCTTGGCTGGCTGCCAGGTACCTATCAAGCTGCCTTCTCACTCCCCATCCTCAGAGGGATGGGGAGAAATTAAAATTGAAAACTCATGAGCTGACATAAAGGCAGTTTAATGAAGAAAAGCAAAGATTGCACGCAGAAGCAAAGCAAAAAGATTTATTCTCTACTTCCCATCAGCAGGTAATGTCCAAACACCTTGTGGGAGGTAAGACCCCAGTACATGCAGCAGTTGCTTCAGAAGACAAACANTGGGGAGGGGAGGAGGTTTGGAGCGACAGCCTTGATGCTCCGCAAGCACTGCTTGGCAGCAGCCCAAATATTTAGACTTTAGAGTAACTTTAAGGTTTGGAAAAGTTACTTGACAATGGAAATCAGAGATTATCTAGCATTGCTTGCTAACATCAGCGGAGCTGTTTCATTTTTCTCATTCTTTTAACTGTATTCAATATCTGTACATGGAACACATTTTTTAATGCAAAGCTTTTGCCTGTGGAAAATACTTGTAGCTCTGTGTGTGTTTACTTGGGAGAATTGTACTGAATCCTCCTCAAAGCTATGCATTGTCATATATATTTTATGGGTCAAATCTGGGCTATAAAATTTGTGGTTTCCAAGTTCCTAGGTTAGTGAGACACAGAAGACAGCTAAAGCTTTGCATCAAAAGGGAAATTATTAGTGAAAAAAACTTTAAGTACTATATAATTCAGAAATAAAAAGTGTATAGACACTTTAGAGAGAATAGTATCAACTCTTTCACATATAATGGTAAAAAAGGCAATGTAAGAGAAGAGAAGAAAAAAAAAATTCTTCCTATTGCCATGGAAGAAATGTCAAGGTCCTAAAGGAGAAAGAGATTGCAAGGGAATGTCACTGTAAGGTAGTGTATAAGCTTTGTGTTGGATTTATTTTCCAAAACTGATAGTTACAACAGCATAAACATGAGCTGCTGTATCACCCCTTTTCTTCACAGTAAGTTTCATTATTATTTTCAATGAATATTTATATCACAATAGGGTCCAGAGGTCCCAGTCAAGACTGGGTCTTCATTGCCCCAACTGCTCTGCAAACAGATACAAAGACAGATTTCCTTCTTTAAAATGGATACAATTAAGCCAGACTGTCAAAGGCTTGTGTAAGCTTCTCACTGGTAAAACAGAAGGCTCAGAGTTTTTCCCTCTTTAAAACTAAAACTTTGTTTGGATACTGTGTGAGAAAAACAAATTGTGCTACTAATGTCTAATAAAATCATACTGCGAACTTTTGATTACAGTGCCTGTTAAACATAACCAGTCTGTTTTCCTTCAGGTAGGAAAAGCTAAGTTAGAAAAATAAGAAGTGAAAATACAGGGGCATCAGAAAAATATTAGCATCAATAAAATAGGCTGTCAGTGAGACTGAGAAGTAAGGGAGCTATCCTAGCACTGAATAAGCAGCAAATCAAGGGAGTTGAATACAGGTTGGTCTGGGTCTGTGTACACAGAAGACGTGAGCTGGAAAGTACGATCCACAGAATAATTAGAAACAAGCACGGTGAAAGCCCGATATTTGATCCTGCATTGGCTTGTTGAATTTGAATCAAACTAACAACAGGATATTCAGGTGTCTGCACAAAGCTCAGGACTAGTCATACACACACATTCACTTGTACATATCTATGCATACACTCAAAGCATCTCTGGTGTTACCATAACACACATGAAGATGGATCTTATTTTTGCAAGAACTCCGTCTTGCTGTTCTGCAGAGTTAAGAGAGGCTTACACTGCTGTTTCTATCTTTGTGGCAGATATCTGATTAAATAAAACTTCAAGGTGGATATGCAATGACTTTTTAGGACATCATGTACACTTTTACAAAACTTATGAATGGGTACAAGTAATGTAGAAGTCAGATAACTACATAGTTGATAAGGGAATTAAATGTACCATTTGAAGCTTTATCCCCAAATAGGAAATTCTCTACTTTTTTGGAAACGCTTTGACTAGAGCTCTTACATTCACTTGGCTGTTCATAACTGATTCCATGTGCTTCTGTACAGATGTCTTCACAAAAAGTGAACATTTCTGTGGAATAAAATGTAGTCATGAAATACCTGAGTGATGTTTCAACTATTTTGTCAGATAGCAAAAGTAAATAGCAGAAATAACACAAGACGAAAAGGAAGGAATTGAAATAGCATGTTAGTTCCTAAGTTCTAGTACAACAATCCAAGAAGAGCTCATCTCACCCACTTACCAACCTGAAATGTTATAAAGTCTAAGAGTACTTACAGGCTAAGACATTCTTAAGCACCTAAAACTCTGATACTGGGCATGCCATTAGTTACCACTACCTTAGCTGAACAGAGTAACTACATCCTTCTTCTTACTTCAGATTGGGTAAGATTCTCAAAGTAGTTGTCCTGATCTGAAAACACCTAAATTGGTGCAGCTAGGGCTCATTGCTCATGGGTAACTATCTCACAATTCCTGTGAGAGAGGTGACATCTGAAACCCCGCAGTAAGATCACATAGACCTTTTACAATAGATGCTTGCTATCTAAATTTCCCTGGTCACTTAAACCATCCCCCCTCGCCTCCCTTCAGGTTTTGTGGCTTCTTCCAGAAAGAAGTAATGTACATCATCCCTACTGAAGTCAAATAAGAAACAAGGATACAGATATTTTAGAAAATTACCCCAAATTCCTAAATTGTACCCCTGGCTATATATTTTCTCTGAACACTGTTAAGCTAAATAACCTGCATTTCTATCCCATTTAAAAATAATTTAAGATAAGAATCATTTTAGAGCCAATCAAAACAGGATCCAGAGCATGGTTTGTTAACAGAGCTCAGAGAGGGAAGTGTTGTGGTTCTTCTCTGAGTCTGCTCCAAGTCATTTCTGTCTTTGTTCATGTTTAGTGATTGTCTAATGCATGGGACATTAATAATCCTTTGAAAAGGTCACAGGTCTCGCTCAGTTCCTTTCATATTAGGCAACATAATCATGTTTCCTTTGGCTTATTCTCCTTCTCCTGCCATGAGTTTTGCCTCTTTGGATGTAGTGTGGCTTTATTTCAACATTTCATCCCAACTTGCTTCTGGCCTCTATTTTGTGGTTAGGATGTCTTCTAAAACAGAGGGTTTTGGGGTGCCAGCCTCCTCAGGCTAGCAACTCATATCTCAGCTCTCTTGCTTCTTGGATGAATGGAGAAGCATCACCTTTGTTTTCATCTGAACTCAAATAGAGTAAAACAGGTGTGCAAATTTAGTGGATGGGTTCTTTGAATTACTTAGGTGCAGGAATGACTCATTCCTGACACAAATAGCCTTAAGTGTGAGACAGAAAGTGCAATAAATTCTTCAGAATATGCATAATTGCCCCAGTGAAATTTCTGCCTGAATCTTTAGCCACACAATACGTATCAGCCATCCGAGTTAGTGAAGTAAAACTTCACTGAATTTCTTTCCCTAGATTCCTCAATGCAATCTAATACCTTGTTTGATGCTTAAAGACTTGGGGGACTGTCCTCCAGCATCAGCATAGTTGTTTTTAACATCTTATACCTTTTTTNACTTATTTTTAGAGTTGTGTAAGCAATGCCTGTTACGATGCAGAATGCCCCTCACAGTGGCAGGAAATACATCACACCCCTGCCCCTGTCTTCAGCACTTTCTTCCTTGCACCATATTCATGTCCTAGACCTGTCACTAAATGTTAACTGATCTTACACTGACAGGACATTTCTATATAGTGTAACAGTCCACTGTGAAGGCAAACCTAAACTATTAGAAACTTCTCTAGTTCTGGAGATACACCAGCTTGTGAGCACTATGTCTGTATCACTGCAGGCCACATGCATGTACTGGATTGGATCAAATCAGATTAAATGTCTTTGCACTGTAAACTGTAGAAATGAGAGGAAGAACAGATCTGACACCAGACTTTGGCCTTGATGTCTGGTAAAAAATATGATTGCCTCTACATGGTCTCCTTTACAGTCAAAGGAAGATGCACAGGCACCTCAGGAAGCTGATTCACAACTTATGTGTGCTGAACCACCCTCAGGAAGTGATTCTTCCTCCACTGTCGGCACCAGGAGTGTAAGGAGACTAAGCTACTAAACAGAACACTTAAATTAAATGTCTGCAGTTAAGTTGGGTGATTCTGGTCCTTTCTGTTCATGTTTCTAACACTGTTTGGTCATAGTTTAGATTCAAAGAAATCACATTTAGGAAAAGCCAGGCTGGTGAACCAGGCAAAAGCATGTTCAGCCCCAGCAGTGTCTGGTCTGCCTGGACTGCATGAGGAAATATGCTTGAGACCCTGAATCCTCCTTTACAGTGAGCTCTGGAAGTCCAACTGAGACAGCTCCTGACCATGGGTCTGAGGGATGTCAAAGTTACTGGTTGATACTCTGGTCATCTGAGTGATCTCCAAGTTTGGCTGGCTGTGTATGTCTACTTTGTGGCTTGGATCAGCAGGAGCTCCTGTGAAAATCTTCATTAAATAGCTGGGACTAGTTTTCCGCCCCTTTGTGCTTTATAATAGTGCAGAGCGCCCTGTTCTGATTTCTAAAACTGACATATTTCTCTTTGAAATTTTATGTCTTGCAAAGCTTCATCACTGTTCCAAAGAAAAGCATCTGCTGCAGGCTAACTCAGATATTGCATAGCCCTCAAAGCAGAATATTAGAAATAAAATCTGTAATTTCAAATACAGTGTTGGAATGAGACTTTGGCTTCATTTGTACTCATGGAAATCCAGATTAGCTCCATTTATATGGACTTTCTTCATTCTCAGACAACAGAATTAGTAAGTAAAATCTCTGTAGCAGTACTGTGCAGCTTAAATGCTTTTACTTAGCTAAAATCAGATATGAAGTAGGTATACTTACTTTTGAGACAATTAGCTTTAGGATATTCTGTGTTCAAGGTGCTAAAAAGACTACTTCTCTTTCTAAGGCTAATTATAAGAACCTCAGAATCTACCTATATTTTCCAAGACAGAAAACACAGACATTAATTTCTAGAGAACTGGGTTACAACTGTAGAGCTCTGTAACTTAAATATTAAGGTTGATCAGACTGAAGTATGAATGGAAATTTATGCATGTATGTGTGTGTAAGATCCAGCAGAAGCAACAAAGTTACTTAAAAAACTCAGAAGGCTTAAAGAGCTAAAAGAATAGCCTGTATTGATAATGAAGGACACTGTACCCAGCTGCACCACCTCCAGACGCTGTTCCCAGCAGTGAAACCGAGGAATGTGTTGTTTGTGCCAAAATCAAAGGTCCTGCACCCTGACAACGTCGCAGCACAGATGACTTCTCAGTGCAGACCCTTCATCCTACTACCAGCAGACAGGAAGTAAGGTTGTGGAGTACAATATGTATCATTTCGTTCCATGTTAGCCATCATGAAATCACATTTCCAATAAGGAAAGGGAAGCAATGGGCTGGTGTAAGTTTCATGGATGCTGGAGTAACCAGGACTTAAGCAAAAAGATTGCCCCATAACAGCTGGTGAATTTTAAAGGAGATAAAAACCTGTCCAAAGGTTAGTTTTCAATGCTTGTCAAGAAGACTCCCAGAGGCACTAAAACCACTCAGTAGCTTCTGTACCTTGTCTTCTGTGTTGAACACAGGAGATCCTGGCCAGACCACTTGGCCACACATGTAGGTATGTGGTAGTATGTGGGTGTAAACATGCAAGTGATTAAAATCTGAGAGAATGAGTGTGAGTAGGTAAATTTGGGAATTAGAAATTTTATGAACAAATATCACCTTCCCCTTCCCCAAGATCTCACTGAGTGTTATTACACTGATTTCTTCACACAACTTATTTATGTAGCTCTGTACAAGAAAATAATCATTTATCTGAGCTGCATAATTTGCAGTCTAAGTAGCTATTACATTAACATGCAATGGCTTACAGATCTATTTTTTCAGCTAGAACAACAGGAGAAAAGAAGACCTTAAATGCGAAATTCAAGAAGAAACAAGTATGAGCCACTTTTGGAAAGGAAAACAAACCAAAAATGTCTACCATAATTAGACATTTTCTTGTAAGCCTTTGGTAGTTTCAGAACAGCTGTGGGGGGAAACTAGTTCCCTTTGATGGGTCAGTGTGTGGGACAACTGTCCCTTCAAGTTTATAATGTCTCTTTTTAAGTTCTGAACTTTTGTTTGCGCATTTAAGTATTGTTTTTTGCAGTAAAAGAAGCACTGAAACAGATTCTTCTGTGGATTTAAATTTATTACATGTAATATATCAACTTTGATCCTAAAAGATGTAGACATAAAACAATAGACAAAATATCTGCCACTGGAATTACACCACCTCAGAAGAAAAATATTGCAACTGATGGCTTCCAGCCTTGCCATTTACCTCTTTAAATCTATTTATTTTCTGTATTTTATTACTTTGCATAGAGTGGGTCCATAATCCTCATATAGGTTACTTCTGTCCACATTTCTGTTCTGTTCCACCCCTACTGACTCCTAGCCCACAGATTTTCATTTTTTTTTTCACAGCTCAGCCTCCTGAGCCATTTCTAATCTTAAAAACCTTTTCATTTGTCTCCCTTCCTTTCCAGCCGGTGGTGAGAGATAGATAGCTAAAGAGCCTGTCCTAAAATAAGTATCTGTGGTCAGTGGCTGGAGCTATTTTTCAGAAGTATCATCTTGTTCTCTGCTGCGAAAGGATGCTAGCATAAACTAAATGCTTAGCCTATGGCAAACTGAAGCAATGAGTTGAATTTTACCAATTGTATTTTATCACTCATTGATATGTTCAGAGTTCTGTCCTCTTGACTTTTATAACTTCTTGGTCTCAACGTGCCTCTAAATTGGCCATCCACATTAAGCAGTTTCATTTTAAATGCAGTCTTGTTGGATAAATGTAGGAAGGGGAAACATAGATATGCCATGCAATCTTAGGAAAGATATTACTCTGCTTATGGTATGCTTTATGGCTAATATTTTGCACTGATATTCTCTAGATCTCTTAACTGATTCCAAAGACAGAGTAGGGTAGCTATTAACCACATAGTTAGACGGCTAAAGGTAGGTGATGTGATTCCCTTTCAGTGTTTTCTTATGCCACATATTAAATCTGCCTTGGAAGACTGATTATGATTTGAAGACTTGCAACTATTGTAAAAGAGAAACATGCTGTATTGAATTTCTCTACAATATTCTTTCTACTTTGTGATTTTTCATAAAGATTATTCTTAGAGTAGCAAAGGAAATACAACCCCACCCCAAAACCCAAACCCCCAAAACCCTATGGAGAAATCCCACTAAGTGATACAGAATAATTTGTTTAAATTTCTTTAGCAAAGTGCACGTTGCCAAAAATAAATAAACATCTGGAAGATGAAGGATCATTCTGTCCATTATATAGTCCAAGAAACATCTTTGTCTTGTTACAATCTTGTGTGATTTATCAAATATGTAAAAGATAGAAAGCTGCATGGATCAGATGACCAATAATGGGAAACAGACTTTTACCTTTAGGTTACTGGTTCAAGTCCCATCTATATACAGCAAGCAAATACCGCTCATGCTCTGGATCTGGTATGCAATACACATGTATCAGTGAACTCCTATTCCATCACCAGTGTAAAAATGGCAACATCATTAAATTCACTGTCATAATTTGTATTTTTTGACAGTCACAACTGGTGCAGGAGACTGAAGAGATATTGATGCTAACTGCTTGGAATGGTTTCTCTAGAACCCAGATTTAGCACATTGGCGAGGAAACTATGGGGAGATTTTCAACTGTGGATCTCCAAAACTAGATAATATCCTGTAATAAAAGAGAGGGAGATAACAGTCTAGAAACAGATTTAATACCTCTGCTCTGGTACCCAACAGATACAGTAATTCATCAACTAATAACAACTGAGAAAGCCAAAAGCAAATCATAAATCCCAAGCTAGTAAGTTCCATAGAGTATGCCCTCAAATATTCAGAGAAGTGGCAGTCAGTGTAGATGACCCAAATCCCATGACAAGTGAAAGGAACCTTATCTTAGGTCTGATGCTTATTTACAAACTGTATCTTGAAAATGCTCCTCTGCATAATACTATTTTCAGTAGAACTGCCACAAAAGATGCATAAAAAGTTGTTAATAGGTCTCAAAATCTCTGGATTTTGTTCCGAAGTTTAGGACCGGGACTCTTTATCTGATTTCCACAGAACTGGTGAAGATGTAGACTGCATGTGCAAGCACTTTAGTGCCGAACTCTCCTGGGTCAATAAAAGTCTGGAATGCATCTCTCCCTCTAGGCTTCCTCCATTCGGAGAACATCTGTCCCATTTCCTTTGTTCCCAAAGTCTTCTTTTGATTTGTCCCCAAGTCCATTCCTGGTTAAGCTGTCTTACTGTCAGTGCTGCAGATGGGAACATTGTGTATTTGTCTGCACAAAGCAACAAGGTACATCCTTACTCTTACTTACACCAACAGGTTACTCAGTCATAGTTCAGCTGAAGTTCATTTTGCTCATTTGATCACCCTGCATTTTGCAAAGTTATGATCCTAGTAACTGTATCAGGCATTTTTATCCATAAATCCTACTTAGTAATAGTATCTATGGCTTATTGGAATACAACTAAAGAATATACAGAGAACCTGAAGTGTGTTCAGTCAAAATCTGAGTTTTTGAGGTTCAGAGTCGATCCTGGTTTTTCATTGCTACCATACTCTTTGTCTTCAGTGAAACTAATTGATGAAAAATATTTGAACTTATGGCCACTATATAACTTAAACCAAATTATTTCTGTGCAAAAAGTGGTTTTTAGATGATTATTTAGATGTTCTGAAGCAGTCCAGGGTCATAATGTTTAATACTGCTAGTAGTGATATATAGTTACAGTGCAGATACTCCATTATTAAGTGTGAAGTGTTTTCTTATTTTCTTTTAACCAGTACCTTAGATATGAAAAACCCTAAAAGAACACTAATTCATTATTGGGGATTAAAAAAGAAAAAAAAAAAAAAAAGACAGAAAGAAAAAAAATGCATTTTCAAAGGAGGCCCTGGAGTGGTCAAACAATATTATTACATACGGGGAAATCAAGACACAGCGGTAGAGTAACTTGCAAAGGTCACACGACTAGAATGGATTCTCAGTGTCTGGGTGATTACAATAAACTACTCTGCCTCTTTGCAAATGTAGGCCCCTCTGCAACAAGCCTGGCAAGTCTGCAGTACTCTTACTATATGGGGTGATATGATGCAAGAAAATTGCTACATATTAATTTTTAGCCTGAAGTTGCCATATAGCAAAATCAACAGAATACATCTTTAAAATTGCAGTTAACACAATAAATTCACTGGTTTGACTTATTACATTGAGAGGAGAAGAAAAAGTAAGGTTTCTAGTTCCATGAAAGAATCTGCCAAATTTTATAAGGTTTTTCTAAATCAAGATTTTATCTGACATTTCTTATTTATATTCTTAATTTTTCATAGTATGTAATGCATCCACTGATGAATGAAGGTAACCAGTGCCTTCTGTTATTCAGATTCAGAAAAAAAAATTAACAAAACCACTGCCAACTTTTTTGGAAGTAATATGTGAAATTAGACTTCAGAATTCTTAGATAATAAGATTTTTAAAGCATGTTACTGTTCTTAAAACAGAGCCTGCAAAGCTACACTGGGTTTGGATTTATGCTGGTACAATTTACAATTTTATGCTTCACAGTAAATTTTCATTTGTCACACAGAATGTATCCATTTTTATCACAAATCTAATTTAACTTTAAATAAATATGGAAGAAGCATTTTGTTAATACATATTCTCACTAACGAAGTATATGCAGTGTGTATGCATGTGTACATACAACATAACATTTGAAATGCTGAGATAAAAAGTAAATAAGCATGTTGGAGTTTTGTGAATTGTTTACATATCATCAGAATTCATTATAGCTGCCAGATAAAATGCAGATCAAGCACTAAACCTCAGAACATATATGACCTCTAGTGGGAGAATATGAATAACTGGAAAAGAAACAGCCACCAGTGGAAGTAAACAGTAACATTTCCTGTTCCCTCTTAATTTTCCCTAGACAGAGATTGGGACAGCACTACCTTCTGTAATTCAAGAAAGTTATTCTTCTGCACCATTGACAGAAGAACCTGAGGAGGAAGCGTCAACGCCAAAATTAATTGATGGTTCTTCAGCACAGGGGTCTGGGGTTCTGGGACCCCAAACTCAAGATGGTTAGTAGGAAAGAGAAATGAGTTTTGCATGTGTAATTTTTCTTTTGAACAAGCCTACTTTGCTCGCTTATGAATGTCTACCTCTCTTACTGAAGAGGAGTTATATAATTTCTGCACCTCTCTTACTATAGAGAGGTATAACATGCCTGTCTTCGATGCTTTGAAGTCAGATAGGTGCCTAGTCAAAATGTTTCCACATTATTTCACTATGAAAATGTCTGTGTGCCAATGAAGAATTTTTTTTCAAATAGAATTTTGTTAACAAATTACAACATTAGCAAAATTTGCTAATGGTTGGCAAATGCTGCCAGTACTTTTTTATTGACTTAGATTTCAATATCATTACCAACTATCTTTATTTTACAATTATTTGTTACATGATTTTTATGTGTTCATACAAAAGATAATTGAAATGTTGCACAATTTTTGACCATGAAAGCTAGAAACTATGAAACTTAAGGAAACTATTTAGAAATTTTAGGTGAAGCTGATTTTCTGTTCTTCTGAATAGCTAGAGTGAAATAAGAACTTTCTACATCTCACAGGGGAATTAAAATTGTAAAACACAATCTGTCCCTCTTCCACACAAACATTGTGATGCTTATAATTGGCATTTGTTAGCAGCTACTCTAAACTCTTGTAGTTGAAGCTCAGCAAAGTTTTCCACAGTTATGATGGGTCTTCATGTTGTATGGTGATCAACATACAATAGGAAAAGCCTACTTTTTACTATGCCTAACAGTATATCTGAGTGCCATAGAAGACAAATGAAAAAAAAAGTTCATGTTTCCAAAACTGTGTGTTCAGGGAAGAGAAATTAATCATTCCTAGTCTTGTTTTCATACATATTACTAGTGAGCCTTGGCCAGACAAAAAAAAATAAAAAAATACACTGATGTCAAATCAAATAAAAATGGAGATGTGAATTTCCCAGGAGAATTCTGAAATAAACCACACAATTTCCTTCAATTTTGAAAGCTGCAGAATGTTACAGAACATTTCATGTAAATGTTACATATTATGAATTCTGTATCTGTTAACAATTTTGAGCACTGAATGCAAATCAACTAGTGCATCAACTAAAGATATGCATGGGAGGCTCAAGGTTGTAACATATCAAATCAGATTTTTTTTGTGTCTTTATTTTTTTTCAACAACATATTTTCCTGTCAGATGTTGCTGCTGTTCTTGGCTTGGTACTGGATAGAAGACTACAAGACTCAGGAACATCAAGCCAAGTTAATTTTTCTTGTTGATGTCTTTTTGAATCTTTCCCATACCTCTGTCTTTTTTCAGTCTACATCAACCATAGATGACAAATACCACTCCTTCAAGATCAAAAATAGAACAGAAGGGGAAACTCTCTTCCTGTGCCACATTGCAATATTTTGAAAAAATGTCAGCCATCCTGAACTCTACATTCATTTAAGTCTAGATTTGCTGGAACTGTTCGGTGTGTGACAATTCATTTTTCCCCTGTGTCAGGCTTGCTCCCTGTAGCTAATTTAAAATGTCCTGTGGAGGAAGTGAGAGAAAGTATAAAAGGAGTCTCATCTCTCCAGATATGTTACTCCTAGACACTCAAGTAGAGATTCTCAAATAAAAGAGTACTCTGGTCACTGATTCTTTGATCTTGTCCGAAAAGACACAACTTATATATCCTGCCCTTCAGTTAGTTATTGCTACCTGTTGGTAATTGACACAGATTAAGAAGGCAAATCTTCCATGTAGATACAACTGATTTGGGAAAAAACTCATCTGCAAGAAAAACAATTTTCATATTCATTGGTTATGCTACTATTTTATGATGTAACCAGAAACAACCAGCCATCTGCTACAAGGAGGAGGAAAACACGAAACAAACAAAAAAAATATTTTCTAAGAAACAGATATGCAGATTTAGACTCATAATCAAGGAAAAGATGTATCAAAAAGTCAACACACATAGAAACTTACAACTTTTCCTACTGAAAATTACATTCAGACAAAACACTCAGTGTCATAATCCTCACCAAATTTGAATAGTATCATCAAAAGAAACTTATGAATTCACTGTATTCATGCAGTTTTATAACTGAGATGACTTGATTTTACATTTTCATGAATTTCTGGTGGTAACCTAAGGTTTTGTTTACATGGTCTTCAAGTTACCTTAACTCAGACTGATCAAGAAATTTTTCATGATTCTGAATTTCTGAATCAGAAAATGTAATTAAACATGCAAAGGAAATTGAGGTTCTTCTCCATAGCTCTGCAGGAAAATATTAATTTCCTTCCAAATTATTCAGAAGTACTATTTACAGAACCAAGCTCAGGAAATCATAACAATTTTGCCTTCAGCTGTTATTTCTCCATCTAGATGGAAGTGCACATTTGCCAGCTTAGGGGCAAAATGATCTTTGGTTGGTTGCTGTCACCTACTATTCTATTGTTATAGTCTGAGAAACACTGCATCAGAAAAGTTGAATGACCTTCTAATAGGCATAGGCAGGGAAGAAAAAAACCCAAACAATCAAACAAACAAAACCACCCAAAAACACCCAACCAGTTTTAAACAGAATTTAATCACTTTGTTGTTGTAGTTATATGATGTGGTGATCACAACAGAATGGGAGTGAAGTTTATCATTGACAAAATTTTATCATTTTGTGCTTAGGTGAGCATTTCATTGTAGCAATTTTTATATCATTTTTGTACATTTTTTTGTAACAAACTGTTTTGTTTTTTTTAAATTCTTTGATAGGTCTTCCCACTTGCCTTTTGTGTACATGCCTAGGGACCACAGTCTACTGTGATGATCGTGAGCTTGATGCTGTTCCACCGTTGCCTAAGAAAACCACATATTTCTACTCACGCTACAACAGAATCAGGAAGATCAACAGAAATGACTTCGCTAACTTAAGTATGGATAGTAGTATTGTTGCAATTATCTTTAATTTCTATTATTTCTGGCTGATACTAATCTAGGACATACTGATTGATTTTATGTAATGTTTGATGAAAGTAGGATTATACACATAAATACATATATGGAAAAATGGGTTGCTACTTTTAAATATAAAGGTCAATACTTTAAATGTGGATTCACTATCAATTTTTTTATTTATTAGAAATAACAACTTTCATCTATCTTTTTGCTGTTACTTGTAATCAGCTTTAGAAAGGTAGAAAAGAACCCAAACCTCATGGAACATTTGTAGCATATTAGAAAGTACTGTTTTCCTAAACAAGACAAGTTCTCAAGTAGACATACTTTCAAATATTTGCACAGTATCTGTGTGAAAGGAATTTTACCTTTAAATTTTACCTTTAAAGCATATGTTCATTGGTTTACTCCAGAATTATCTAGGAAAATCTTCAGTAAGTGAAAACTGCTAATCCAGAACCATTTGTGGTCAAAACACAAAACTGGCCAAAACTGGGCCATTAGGAAGCTTATGTTTTCATATTTTGTACTTGACATTCTTAAAGATACTTGATTTTTCAGGAAGTATTAAGCCCATCCTGTTTAGGGCTAACGACTGCTATACGCTCACCAGCCTGAATATCAAGCCACATTCTTTGGTTTTTTTGCTGGTTTAGATCTAACTTTCTGTAACTAGCGCTTACTGATTTCTTGATGAGAAGCATGGAATCAGTGTCAGAAAAGGTTACTACAATAACTTAGTGGAATGCAAAGATCCTTTTATGAAAGAAAACTGTAAGGGTTTGGCTTGTTCAAACCGAGATGAAGGTTTGGAAGAAACACAGCTGGTGTATAAAAAACCCAAGAAGAAAAAATACTAAGAAGAGAGAAAATTTATTTGGGCCAAAATATAATGCTAGCATAAGAATAAAATAAAATAAAATAAAATAAAATAAAATAAAATAAAATAAAATAAAATAAAATAAAATAAAATAAAATAAAACAAAATAAAATAAAATAAAATAACCATGATAAACATTCTGGGTGGAAAACAGAAGTAAGCTATAGAATATCACATTTAAAATTTATGCATATTAATGCACTGGTATTTAGACATTGTTCTTTTTGCCAAAAATAAGTTTGGTTGGTTGCTTTTTTGATTGGAAAAAGTGTTTGAATGTGTTTTAGAAAAAAGTCAATATATCAGATTTCTTATGTATAGGAAAATGTTGAAAATAAAGAAACATGTAGAACAGGGTAGTAGAGGATATGTTTACTTCCCTTTAAATGTTATATTTCCAAAAGATAACCATTTAAAAGATTCCCAGAACACAGAGACATTTTAAAATTATTAATTTTAAAATCTTTCACTGAAAGTTGTGTGAAGAATGACACCAAAATTCTAAACAGGATGAGAAAGAGATGTTGGTGCCCTTCCTTAGGAGAACCGTTCAAATAGTTTATTGCATTATATACAGAAAGAGAGAGCTGTCACATAGTGGGTCAGGAATGGATCTGATTCAAGACACTTCACCTGTATTTCAATAACCCATTTGCCTTTTTCTTTTTTAAAACGCTCAGGAAATACATTCTTACGTGTTTGTTTTATCTTATTTCTCTACCAGATGATTTAAAGAGGATTGATTTGACTGCAAACTTTATATCAGAGATCCATGAAGATGCCTTCCGGAGATTGCCCCAACTTGAGGAGCTGGTGCTCCGTGACAATAGGATAAGGCAACTCCCTGAGTTACCATCTACCTTAACTTTCATTGATGTTAGTAAAAACAGGCTTGGTCGCAAAGGAATACGTAATGAAGCATTTAAAGTAAGTCTGGGTTTGATGGGAAAATCTTTTCTTCCTCTTTCCAAAGGATGTGGTCAGAAGAGCAGCCTAAGTGTCCCTCTACAGTAGTGAACCTGCTAAGATTATAGGCACCATGACTGTGCTGGCTGCTGGGTAATCTAAAAAGGTGGAGTAAGTGGTATGAGCACTATCAGCTGGACATGAGAACCCTTTTTATTCTTCTTTATGAAGATCCACACAAGACGTGTGATGACACACTGTTTGTATCTATGAACCAACTGCCCACATGACTAGCAAGACTCCAGAAAGCTGCATGGTGTTCCCTTGAAAGTAGGCAAGAGGGAAGGGTAAAGCTGTGGATCCTGCTGCTTCACACTTACTCTGCCGTGTATCTACATGGGAACTTGCTAGAGTATTCATTAAATTTATATACTTTCTTTCCACCTTCAAAAGCAGGGAAACTGAAACCTCTGAGTGACTGTCCTTCCTTGAGAATTTTGGTGGGGAGAAGCAGCCGTGTACTGCTCCTAGTTGCATGTGAAATCTGAAGTCATTACAGAATATAGGCTAGCTTCATATGTTAGACCTGGCTCATATGCACTATCTAATTGCATCTAAGAGTGTAGTTGTAACCACCCGTCATTGAATTTCTCCTTTGGAAGACAGGTTCTTAATGAAGCAACCAACAGCAGTTAATGAATAAGATTTTTTTCTCCTAGTCCAACGTAAAGCAGGTGTTAGGAATAGGAATGATGGGCAAAAATCAGTCCCCCAAATTGAGACTCTAGCCTAGCACTCTTTTCTTCTGCAGTCTCCTGATTTTAGCCATGAAGAAGTCTCAGCCTTTATCTTCCACATTTGCAAAGAACATTCACCCTGATATTTCAGAGTTCTGTCAGTACGAATTAAACTAGGACATTGCACTCAAAGAAGTAGTTAGGTACCATGATCGCTTTTGTGTGTAAAAAGGGGGCAAAATGAGAGTATTCTACTGACCCTTACTGACCTAGCTAAGTTTATATCTCACTATTGTTATAATTACCAGATGAAGCTGCTTCTTCTACTAAGGCTGGGAGAAAATGATTTACCTTTTCAAATGGAATGAGACATTTATTTTTAGCTCAGGCATTTCTTATACAGTTATAATTTGCTTCAACACCAATACACTTCTGCAAAATTGAGTAAGCTTGTCACAAAAGCAAGAAAACAGGCAGAATAGGAAGCCTTTCTACATAATGACTGGGAGAGGCAGTATTTTTGCTTTAGAATAACATCACTGAAATTGTATCTCTAATTATTAAGTCTCTAGACATTTCAAAGAATTTTTTTCTTCATTTTAATCCAAACGTAACCATTAACAGCAACAGTTCTCAGCCTGTGCAAATGAAAGTTTGTGACTCTCTGAATTTCTGCCTTTTCAACCATATCATGCTGAAACAAAATGTGTTAGTATCCAGTGGTGCTCATTGCAGTGATAGATTTCAAATTTGCTTACTAGAGATTTTCAAAAATATCTATCATCTTCCCCTGCCTTTTTCCTTCACCCTCTAGGATCTGCATGACCTGCAGCATCTTTACATCACTGACAATAACTTGGATCACATTCCATTGCCTCTCCCTGAAAGCCTCCAGGCTCTTCATCTTCAGGTAGGCTACAAAAGTAATGGTTATAGATGTCATGTGCAAATGGTAAGTAAAACTGAAAAGAGTAACTATTGTTTTGTTTTTTCTGTTTATCCAAATGTCTACTTACTTGACCAAGCAAACTATTGGAAACACACAATTAACTAATGAATGTAGTATTTGAAAGAAGTAAAATTTAGCTCAGCTGAGCATTAATTATTAGAATTTGCAATACAATAAACATAAAATTCTAGATTTATTGTTAGTACAGGTTAAAGTTAGGTTCACAGCTGTCAGCAGCAACATTAGTAGAGTCTTCTAAGACAGAAATCCCTCACATTGCTCATAGAAATCTTCCAATAGGAATACTTTTAGATACCCAAAGAAACTTGCTTTACATATTGGTTGTATCTATACCCAGTGCGTTTCATTCTCTTAATAAAGGTCATTCCCAGTTGCTAACATTTTTTTAGCCAAACTTTTCCATTTGACTATGTTGGAAAATCCCATCCATCATCTTTCTGTAATCCTCTTTTTTTTTTTTTTTTTTATTTGCTTTTACCTAAACCTTTTTTTCTGAATTCTTCCTTTTAACCTTTTCCATCTCTGCTTCTTTCCCTTTATCTCCTCTTGTATGAATGCTCAGTTTTGATTATATCAGAAGAAGTTTTTATTTATTACACAGTATGGAAATAAACCCTTTGAATAAATAACCTGGTATACCATACATGATTTGACCTCTATCTTTCAATAAATAAATCTATAGAAATTCTCTGCCCGCTGACTATTTTTTTTTCACCTTCCCATACCTATAAATTAAATATTGAGTGCTATGTGCTACAGGCAAAAGGTAGTGAGCTGAACTTTTTCCACACCAATTTCTGAACAGCAAAGGAATGGAGAAGGAAAGAATTTTCAGACAGCCCTCATTTTAGGCGGTGACCTTTTTTAGTCTCAATTTCCAGACAATATTGTATTCTAGCAATTCATTTTTTAAAATGGTTCACTTCAAGAACAAAAGCTCAGTGAAGATAAGGTATAGAAGAGGAGTTTAAATCAAAGAAATAAAACCTAAACCATTCAATTTTCCCTATATATATATACAGATGTGGGTTAATCTAATATGAGAGGGCCTGGAGGAAAGAAATTTGTCACAGATCAAATTGCAGATTTGTGCCTTTGCAGGTTGATGTATATCAAGCTGTCAAGATGATAATTATGGTTCTATCGTTTTTGGACTGGCCTATGCTGGTTCCAATTTGTGTTAATAAGGCTCTTCAATATGATAGCGGAAATGAAAATGCTCTATACCGCTACCAGGCCCCTCCTGCAAAGCCTGTCTCTGCTACATGGTTTGCATTACTTAGCTTTGAAGCTTTGCGCTGGCCAAGAAATTTTCCCCATGCTTGGAAGATTTCTCTGTTGATGATTTGCAGCCACAATCTGGTCCCTTGAGTTCAAACAAGTATCTTTCTAGACACTGAAAATACATCCATAAAATGTTCTTCAAAGAGTAAAAAAGTACTTTCAGGCAGATATGCTGATAGGGTTTTTTGTTTGTTTGTTTGTTTTAGAACAACAACATTCAAGAGATGCACGAAGACACTTTCTGCAAAATGAAAGATTTTAATTACATACGTAGGGCTCTTGAAGACATCAGACTGGATGGTAATCCCATCAATTTGAGCAAAACACCTTATGCATACATGTGTCTACCCCGTTTGCCAGTTGGTAACCTCATCTGAGCTTTGACAGAGACTAATACTGTCATACACTATAAGAATCTTTACAGACAAATTATTAACTTACTGCTACACTAAGCAAGATGCTTTTTTCAAATCTCATTAATTTGGGAAATATTTCTATTAATAATGAAATCAATTACTGAGATACAAAGAATAATATGAAATGGCAAAAGACAACTTCATTTGCTACCCAACTGTAAAGTTCTATAGCAATATCTGGAAAAATATTTTACTAAAAAAACTATACTGAAGGCAATAAAAGATCATTGTAAATGCAAAATTTTATGCTGAATTATTAAGATCTAATGTATGAATTTAAAATAAAATTTTTATATATGTTTAAATGTAACTATAACAGTAAATAAAGAAATAAAAATAAAACATGTGTACACAATAGAATATTTATTTCCTTTTCATTTAATTAAATATTTGTCTCAGAGACAAATTCATTTTTCTACCTCTTTGCTTAAAGGCCACTTCATTTTGGAAAAGTACTAGCAGTATTCCAAAAAAACATGTGTCTTTAGCAAACAGAATCTTTCATTGAATCAATAATGAAGTATAGAGCTCAGACTTGTATCAGATTACCCCCCAAAAGTACATAAACTACTTCTTCATACTTTCACAGTAATTGGTGTTTGTAATGCTGATGAGGCCTGAAGCTGTCTTCTGTATGACTGACAAACTTGCCTGCCAGGTTATCTGGCTAATCAAAATATCACGTAAAATAGCTTATTGGAGAAATACTGAACTTTATTCTGCATAGGAAGTGGAAAAACGTCCCCTTGACATATTTATACAGTCACACAAAATATTGCAGATCAATATAATAAAGACTAGAATTCAGAGACATAAGTCACAAATATCCTTCTGGAGCCATGGCTCAGTTTCCAATTATTTGAAACAATTTCACTGAGCTTTTCTGCTTTACTGTTTAAGAGTCTCACCAGTTAAAGATTAGGAAATTCTCTCCCTTTGGACAGTTTGAACAACTCTCCTCCTTTTGCATGAGAGCTTTAATACATTTTTCTAGAAAGCCCCCAGGAAAGATTCACTAGATACAACATAAGTAGTTGCTGAGTCTGTTCTACAGTGACAAGCAACAAATAACACCTGCACATCTTCAGTGATAAAACTTTGATGGAAGACTTCGGCCAAAAAAACCCTCCATAAAACATAAAAAATCCTTCCATTTACACAAGCTGATATTTGTTTAATATCAAAGTTCTCTTTCATCTGACTGAACATACATGCTCATTGAAAATGTAAGTGCAGCTGACTTGCTAAATTTCTGTCAGTCCAGGCAATGGAAAGTCTGTTCACAGAGACCACATTCTTCACCCTCACCACCATTTTCCAAAAGAGAACACACGGGGAACACGAACAGCAGGTTTGTACACAACAACCTCAGACAGGCTCAAATCAGAGTTGAAGAAATACAGCAGGCTACGTCGTCTGTGCCGTTATGACTGTACCTCCACCAACTTGGCAGTCTTACTTGAAATCTCGATAGGCAAAAAAAACTCAAGCCAAACATAACAGCTGGACTCTTCACTTCTGTTTAAAATAATTTTGCTTTGTTTTCAGACACTCATACAGAACAAACTGTAGAACATCAGCTATCTTCATTTTAGCATTTCTTTCCAAAGACATGAGTTGTTCTTAGATACATGCTGTCAGAGCTGAGACAATATTTTTCTTCCACCCACCAGTTCTCTTCTCTCTAATAGTAACTGAAAGGTCAGGGATTTAAAAAAAAAACCCTTCCAAGCTACAGACTTCATTTCAGGCCTAAAATCTGAACGTACAGGACTGTGTTTAGTCGTCAAAGGGATGATGTGCAATACATCCTCAAATACACAGAATCTACAGTGCTTTATTCTGTAGCCATTTTGTCTCACCTTTGGGACTCAGTTTTCTTGTTCTGTCAATCTAGATGTAAATAACCAGCTTTATATTGTTTTGTAAATAACCAGCTTTATATTATTTAGTCAAACAAACGAAAATGAATATCAAGGAGGAAAAACACTATTTGTTCTACTGGGGGGGTTGTTTTGTTTGAAATCTCTGTCTCTGCCAATGGGTTGCACTGATCGCGGATACTGCCTCCAGAAGGTTATGATCTCTTAGGGTTTTCTCATGCATTGCTTTCTAAATATCAGCCAGCGCTTGCACCCACCATCACTCTCTGTGCACCTGCATTGCTTGGGCATATGCGTATGTTCAGACACAAGCTTTAGACAGGTTTTGGGGCATGCATTGAAAAACAACCATGATACTGTGTTGGATTTAAATGTCTATGTGCTCATGTCCCCAGTATACAGACAGGTTGAACATTACCTAATCTACAGTCATTTAGCCTGCAATATTAACACATCATTCAGAGCTGTCACAGGTGTGGCCAGTGCCATGCAGACAAGCTTATTCCTAAAAGACTCCTAAGATTGCAGTGTAAATTTATCTCCAAAGACTTCCAGAGAGAACTAGCTGGTCAAGCTCACATGGTTAACATAGCTGTGGATACTGCCTTACATTCCAGTTCAAGCAAAGTGTTTTCCCAGTGCCTAGCAGGTAAACAGAATTCTCAGAACTGGCTGTAACTGTGCAGTTAACTCAACAGTATCACATAAATTAAGGAAATGGTCAGAAAATAACATCCTGAGAAAACTTTTAAAACAAAACAAAACACCACTCTATTGCAACTTTTTACGGTAATCTAATTAACATTAATGTTATATTCCTACAGAATAGGGACATTTCCATACCCAGATGTGTTTCATTACTTATAAAATGTATGTATGAATGTTAACCTCTACCAGCTATTTCACACCCTGAATGTGAAGCTCTTTCCCCTCCAGCAAATAGAAGTGCAAGCAAAAGAATTCCTAGGTTTGAATGAGTGACTTGACTACTAAGAGTGAGAAAATGGATAAATAGCTTTCAAAGGGTCACAGGATATAATGCAATAGAGGGAACTGTGCTGCCAAAAAACTTCTGGGAACTGAGTAGGGAATGGAGCTGGGAGGAAGGAGGTGAGGTGAGGGAAGGATAATGGAGTGATATGATGAAGCAAGAGAGGAAGAAAGCAGGGTTGAGAGCAAGGAGATTATTCTTGTTCTCTCATGTCTTGCTGAAAGGCAGGAGAGCAGCAAAATCCCGGAAGTCATACACTCCAGCTGCATTTATTTTTATACTCAAGAGATTCTTGCCTTTCCTTTCCATTCACACCTCACCCCCCATGCCATCACTAGCTCTTCATGTTCCTGGTGGAGCACATGTGCTCTGGGAAAGATAAAAATTCAAGGGTTGAGGGGAAAGTGAGGGAGATCACTAAAGCCCCTTTCACAGCTGCTGCAGTAGGTTGAATCAGCCCCTGAGCTCTTGTGTAGAGGTCAAGCACCAGGATATGGTTAAGGAATTTACTGCCCATACCACATCTGTTTCAGGGAAGATGCATATCAGTTGGTGAGGGCAACCCTTGCTAATCATGACGAGTATGGTACACCCTAATTATAGGAAGGAATGTGGGTGTTCAGATATCTAGTCCCCAAGTGTATTGTATAGTGTGTACCTGCAATTTGAAGACTGTTTTGCAAGCTACTCTCAGATCAAGGACAGTGAGAAAAGGGTATGTTGCAAAAAAAAGCAGCAATTCCTGTGGTAGACAAAAATCAACTATTGTACTCCAGAAGTCAAGAAATACTGAATGGAATATAATCCTTCTCTAAACTCTGCCTTGGAAGAAACCTCCAAAACCACAGATCAGAGCTCCGTCCCTTGCATAGTGGTCAGCTGTGCTAATTTAATGTAGATCTTACTCCACTGTGGAAATCTAGCCAGGGAGTCCACAGTTTCTGTGTATATATTTTTCTTTTTTGTGTGGTTTCTCTGAACTTCAGTCATGGTTCCACATTATAAATCAGACTGAGTCTCATGGGAGTCAGTTGTGATGCTCAGGTGCAGACCCACTTCGTGTGAACAGACCTCCTGAAGCTTGCTACCAAATTCCGTTCTTCAGATGTTTGGGAGAGGTGCTCAGCACACAGGGTGCATGTGCTACCTGCTCTGCTACTTTTCTCTGCCTGAGCCTTAGCTTCTCTTTCTCTGCAGTTCAGTACCCTGCAACGGCACTGCCAAACAGAAAGTCTACACCTGCGCTTGTCTTTCAAGCCGTCTTGCAACTTCTCCATTCAAGTACGCGCCAAGCCTGTGTTAGGGAAGAGATATGTTCTGACTTCTGCAACTGTGAGTGTGTGATACAGGCAAAAAGTCAATGTGAAATTCCACCAAAAGAAATTGTACCAAAACTGCACCAAAGGGGAAGCAGACAAAACCTCCTACAATGTGTGCTTTGGTCAGAAATGTCATGTCTGGCACATACCAGAAAGAAAGAGTGCTGGAGATGCAGGAAATAGACACCTCTATTCTTACTGGCTTCTGTTTCCAGTGACTGTGAAGACTCCTAGGGAATATCAACAAGGCTGTGAGCAGCACTGTAGCTGTCATTTTCCACGGACTTTTGTAAGAGAAAAGCCTTTAGAAATTTTCTACTCAAGTTATCTTCATGCGATTTTGTGAAGAAGTGAATAATGTGCATGGACCTGATTGATAAAAGGTAGCTAAAACCAGAACAACTAAAAGCCTTGAAAAAACTTTGTAGTGGAAAAAACTAAGCATTAGAGACTGTGCCCAGTCCTATACCCATACTATAAGTCTCTGCTTCCTAAGGAAAACAAACAAACAAAACCATTAATAAGGACAATATTCTAGTGCAAGTTCACAAGGCCAAGCACTCTCTCTACATTCTCAATTTTATTCATTATGTATATAGAATATCAGTTGTGATCCTTTCATGTTGTGAGTGGATGTTAATGCAAAAATAATAATCTCTTCTGTTCTTTGCTGCTGAGTATACTACCTTTCACCATTCATATTATTGACATCTGCAAGAACAGTATCCTCACCCTTATTTGGTTGCATTTAAAAACAATGTTTGCATGAATTTCTGTAATTATTTCAAAAGTGATATTTATGAGATTTGGGGTTCTCATTTATTAAAAAGAAAGGAGGCTAACCCGAATTTCTGGCAACAAAATAGAAAACTCATAGTAAGTAAAAGGATGTGTGCCCAGGTGGGAGGGTTTGAAAAAGTAATAAGCCATAAGGACACAAAAAAGGGAGAGAGTCTGAATCTTACTTCTCAGAAGTTGAAAATGCAAACACTTCTCTCAGCAATGGAATCAGGCAGAATTTGTAGGAGCAAACCCAGGCCTAGACTGCCCGAACATCAAATAATTGCTTCAAAGTTTATTCATGGGATACAAAGGGGTACATTTTCAACACAGGAAGACAGATGTACTGCTTTAATTGAAATTGTCTGCCCCCAGACTGAAAAGCATATATATCCTTTGTATGCAGAGCCTAAGTACCTGAGTGACAAACAAAAGGTATAAGATTTGCAGATAGTTTTCTTTGCCAAATGCTCAATATTCGGCAAGAACCTGGAAAATCTGTTAAGAATAAAGAGCTGAATAAAAAAATACATTAATTAAAAAAAAAAAAAACAAAAAAAAACAACCAAACAAACAAAAAAACACAACAACAAAGAGTGATTCCCAGCTTTTCTGTAGCCAAGCCCTATTTGAGGAAATTGGCCGTGCTTCACTGAATTCAGTTCCTTATCTCTCTCCCTTGATCCTTTGTGCACTATTCTACTCTTATAACACAGAATTTAGGTGCCTGCAGAAAACACCTGTAATGTTTGACTTACTGGCTCCAGAGTGGAACACCAAGTGAGGTATCTGATGCTTTCCATGCTGCAGGACTTTAGTGCCATGCAGTATAACCAACACCAGCTGGTTACTACGACACAGTAAGTGTGGTATCAAGACTTCAGAGTTGCCTCATTGTGTTTTCTGGGTTGTAGGATGGTATTTCCACTTATTCTGAATCCACAGTCTGAAAAGATATATTCTGTCCTGAATTCCTTAATTAACCAGGCTTTGCACTACCCTTCTAGCGTGAGAGTGTTATCAGAGGTAATACGGTCGATGCTCTTCCCACTTCAGAAAATAGTTCAGAGGTTAACCCTAGTAATGCCAAGGCTACACATTTGGGTCACATATGGGCCAATCTGCTGCTGTTTTCCACCACTCCTGTCTGGACACGTAGCAAAGTCCTAGAAGTGGGCAGAGGCCTGACTTCAGGTGTAGTTTCTGCAAGTCCCTCTCTGCTAGGAAGTCCATGCTCTTAGAAAAGCTCTGTTAGTGAATCACAAAAGCAAAACTAGTGCTGGTTTTAAAAGAAAAAGATTGCTGTTACATTTTATAGCCAGTTCAGTGCAGCAGTCGTGTTTGACATCTTTTGCGAATGTCCACTTGGACTGTCATAGGAGGAATTAATGTATAAAAACCATGTCTTGGCCTGGGGGACTGAACTGTGCTGGGAGGACATCAGTTGTCTGAAACAGTGGAGTTCTGTTACCCTTGTGGTCCTCTCAGTAAATCCTGTTAACCCAGGCTTTTTGCAGAGATGTAGCTATTTCTGCTGCTAAGTTCTGGAGCTGGGAGGATACAGGGTTGTCTCAGCAGCACAATCCATTGATCAGTACAAATGTTCCTTCAGCCACAGGACCAACCTCACTCAGCTTGGGACACCCATGAGAATCTCAACCGTTCAACACTGTAATTATTTTAAGTTACAGGGAGCTGATGTTAAATGTCTAGTTTCTATCAAAGAGCTCATCTGAAAGGAAATCCATGCAGACACATTCTTCAGAAAGGCTGAAACTGTCAGTGTTCAATGAGGAAAGAAGTGATGAAATCAAATCAAATCAAACTGATCATTGTGAGTATTAAGCTACTTTTACATGTCTAAAAGATTTTTTCTTGACAGATTGAACACGAAGTGACAATGCAGTTCGTAAAAAATTGTATTTGCTTAGTCAGTATGTCTCTGTAGCAAGCACTTTTGATACCTCATCCAAAACTGATCAGAGGTAAAGGAGCATTATTAGTTGAATTGGCTGCTAAAGAAACCTTTCTTTTGATTTGGGAAGGTCCCTGAAGTGCCACAATCTGGCCAGGATGTAAAGAATGGCTACAGAACCTCCTATACCTACCGTGATAAGCCAGAGAAAGCTTTCCAAAAGTCACCATGGTTAATGACATCACCAGGCTGCCACTTTACACATCGATAGTGAGATCACAAACTGTGTCTGGAATAGCAGCTAGCTTAACCTTGATTAAGCGAAGACTACGAACCTTCCTCTTTTTTTTTTTTTCTTTTTCATTCCTCTGTGGAGCTGAGCTCAGTGACTGTCAAGATTCATAAGCAAAAACTGTAGCTATCTCTAGAAAAAATATAGAAAGAGAGATTTTGTTTTACTAACGTGCATCAGCAGTTAATCATTTCATGGACTACTACTGCCATCGTGTGTTGATAAATAGTAACACTAAGGGTAGATGTGACGTCTTTGTTTTTTTTTGGGAAGCTTAATCCTATGCACATTTTTTTTCCTTTCATCTTTAATGAAAGCTGAAGGAATGAGAAGTTCTTTCAAGAGAAAACCAAAGGAACATTGCGAGGATTTGTTGTGTGTGTGTTGTTGTGTTGTTGGTGGTTTTTTTTTAATCAGCCTAGAAAATAAAAAAGGAAAGAAATTCCTTTTGTATGGAATACTGCAAACAAATATTTATATTTTAAAAAATATTCTACTTTTTTCTTTTTGTATTTAAATAAATAGACTAGAAATACCGTCAGAATAATTTATGTCTCAGGACATAATACTGTACAGATGCTCTAATCATTTAGTATGAAAATTCAGAGTCCTTGATGACATCTCTTAGCAAAAGATAGACACAGAATCTGGTATAAATGTGAATTTGCATCGCTCATTATGAAACCAAAAACCTGATGTGACAGTATCAGTGGATGGAAGAGGGGGTGTTTAGCAATAAATCCCCACCTCATAGCTACACAAGCCTTGTTAACTTCCACAGAGACAAACACAGCCACAAAAAACCCCACACCTTTATCTTTATGTGGTGAGAATGAGGACACAACACCTGTTTTTCTATAAATAAGGGTATTGTATAACACCTGTCTTCAACCTAATGATCTTTTATAATGCTTTTTCTCTCACCTTAGTGGACAAATTTATTTATTTATTTGTGCTCTACCCCAGGAAGGCAGCAAAAGGGATGCTACAAATAGCACTTGGTGTAATGTAAATATAGTGTGTATAGAAAATGAATCTCAGGATAGGCCTGCTATCCATCGTGCTACCTTTCAAAATAAAAGGACAGGTATTAACTTCAAAAGGTGATGTTAAGGACTGGATGCAGCATTTTGAGTGAGGAGAGCAAGAAGGGCTTTTTGGCAGTGCTGACTTTCTGTGTGAGCTTGTGAAAGTTACTTAGTTCCTCTCCATCTTCCTCTGCCACGTGACCAGAATAACACTGACTCACTTTTACATGGTGCTTTGAGGCAAGCAAAAATTAGGATTGACTAACAGTAAAGCTAGACCTGGTATGGAGCCTGGGCTTACATGGGAGGGAGGCGCAGATACACCCTGTCGTCGTCCCCCCCCGGTGACCAAGGCTGAGGTCACAAAGGCTGGCGCCGTTGTCACAGTCATCACCCCCGTGTCACAAACATGCTCCACTGGTTACACCAGGCGGGGTGGCAAGGCAGGCTGTCACTTTGCCCCCAGGCCACCCCAGGTGAAGACACTGCGTGGGACAGCAGGGTGTCAGCATGGGACGGGCAAGTTACAAGGCTTCCTTCCGTGTCTCCCAGCTAAACATCCCCTGTGGAGACAGGGGTGCTGCCCTTGCTGCAGAGGCAGACCCCAGCAGGAGAGATCACCCCCGGCGCAGCCCACCTAGCCATGCCTCATCGCTGGTCACGGTCAATCCTGGGCGGCATGAGGAGGCATGGCAAGGTGGGAGCAGTGGCAACAGGCAAAGGCAGCAGCAGCAGGTGCAGGCGGATGATGTGCTCTACTTGCTCCAGTGGCACAACAGGGCTGGCAGGGGCAGAAGACAACAGCAGCGACAGAAGCACAGGAGAAGACAGTATTTTAACAGAGAGAGTCAGCTAGGGCAACAGGAGAGAGAGAAGGACCTTGTGGAGCAGGACCCCCGTACGCCATTTTCCAATGCCGGCAGGAAGAAGGGTGGCCAGCACAGGTCTACTGCACGTGGACCACGGCGTGAGCAGCGTAGGGAGGCGCGCTGGCGGGGTCACAACTGGAGGAGGAATCAACGACGACAACGTGCTGAGCACCTCCACCAAGACCTGGTAGGTGGCCAAGAGCAAACGCTGCTTTGGAACGTGAAGAAGCACTGCTGGGTCACAACCTTGCACATGCCGATGGCAATACTGCAAGAGGCAAGCGCGTCCCTCCGCCCCATGAACATGGCTGGGTACTGCCTGCCAGGGATGTGCACACCTCACAACACCAGCCAGTACATCATGGACCAGCATGACTACACACGGAGAAACGAAGAGGAAGCAGCAGTGGCAATGTCTAGAGGAAGTGATAACTACAGCACTGCGGCTGAGGACTTCCCTCACAAGATCCTTCTCCCTTCCATGGCCCAAGAGAATGAAGGAAAATCTACAGAAGAGGAAGGAGAGCACGCAGCTTGCCTGCCAAGAGTAGAAGTGCGAAGACGATACTTTGATACCTAAAGCGGAGTGACAGCACAAGGAAAGCATCTGACTTGTAAAATCGTCAGCTATTAAGAGCAGGCAAGCTCTTGACATTCAGCTTCCTAAATAAATATATACCTGCACTTCTAACCCTGCTGTCTACTACCTAGTGATTCACACACACTGAGATAGGGCTGGCAGAATAAGAACCAGAAAAACAAAAAGGTTAGCGCTGCATATGCCAAAGTGGTCAAAATTGCTATCCCAGAGATTTCTTTTTTAGAGACCCGGTGTTCCCCTCATGTACATATGTCCTATTCAGGAAGACTTTTAAGTACATTACTATGCTCTACTGAAAACAGATGGCCTTACTAGATTATTAAAACCAAAAAACCACAACATATATTTAAGCACACATTAGAATGGAGGCTTTTTTTTGGACATTAGAAAAAAGAAAGAGCATTTGTTAGGTAAATACACTTTTTGATATAAATAGACACAAAAACCTGCTTATCGATGGTTAAAGTGTGTATTTGCATATATACATATGTATGTTGTATAATACAAGCAAAATAAATGCAGGTCCAGAGTAGGAGAAAAAGAACAAAGAATCTCATTTGGGGTACAGCAGCCTGGTCACAGACCACACACCTTGACCTGTCACAAATGCTCGTATCATTTTCTTTTTACCAAAGGTCAAGAAGAGAAAGAGCTTTTGCGATATGCCCTAGCTTCACTTTTTAAGGTGACTGGTGCTACAGCCATGGAAACCATCACAAATATACTCGTATTTTAATCTCAAGGTGAAAGAATCGTGTATGTCTACTAGCCATCATATGAGAAAAGCAGTAGTTAAAAACTTGGCTTAAGAGGCTACTTAAGAGAGACTGATACTGATGTGGGCTAGGGATTTGAAAGAGGGAGAAGGAAAAATGGCGTTAGTTGGAAAGACTGTCTCTGACCTTTGTATTTTTGTGGACAGACAAGGATAGAATAAAGTGACATGAGCCTTTTCTAATTTTGGTTTGAGACAAGATCTAAAACTCAGCTAGTTATAGAAATACTCAATTTTTCATGTTTCTAGTGAAACAACACACTAAAAATCAAAAGGAGAAATAACATCAATAAATGTGAATATGCCTTCTGTGTAAAACAACTATGTGTAAATATATAGTTTTATATATGAATATACATATTTAAATTTCTTGAATACTTTATGTAGAATTAAGTGGCCATGTAGATCTGTGGATCTACTTTTTCCCTTTGGGTTCTTTTCTCCAACTGTTTAAAAATCCCAAATGCTCTTGTTGAAGTTCACCTTTAAACCTCATCATGCTTTAATACTTTTTGCTCTTAGTCCTTTGCATTCTGCTTCACCACTAGTTAATAGAAACCCTCTCAAAACATTAGAACTGGAACATTTAGCAGGATACAAATCTCTTATTTCGCAGAAATCCTCATTTTTAGCTCCCACATCTTGACATAACCCATGAGATGATATCATGGACTGCAATGGGATAGGGTGGTGTAGAAAGACAGGCAGTAAAGCAAGAAGGAAAGGTCTGATATGCCATAAACTAACTAGCAGAAACTGCTACTTCATGTTAGACTTCTCAAACCCCTACTTAATTGAAAATCATGTTACTAAATTTATTCCTAAATCAGTGTAATTTTCAATCTTTTTAGTACCTGTGAGAATGATTTGAAACTTTGGTAATCATGAAGAAAACAATTTGAATAAGTGTGAGTTTTATAGCCTCATTATAGTATCCCCTTTTGGTATATTTCTGCCTTTGAAAGGCAGTAAAAGCTTGATAAACCCTTTAGGCTTATCAAAAGGGATCTAGACAGATTGGAGCACTGGGCAATGATTAATGGGATGACATTCACAAGTCCAAGTGCTGGATTCTGCACCGAGGACAGAGTAATGCCAAGCACAAGTACAAATTGTGAGAGCAGTGGCTGGAGAGCAGCCGTGCAGAAAGGGTCTCGGGGTGCTGGTCGGTAGCAGGTCAGTATGCATCAGCAGCGTGCCCTGGCAGCCCAGAGGGCAAACCCCATCCCGGGGTGCATCAAACACAGTGTAACCAGCCCATCAAAAGAGGGGATTATCCTGCTGTATTCAGCGTTGGTGTGGCCTCACCTGGAGTACTGTGTGCTCTTCTGGGCCCCACAGTTTAAGCAGGATGGGAAGGTCCTTGAATGCGTCCAGAGGAGGGAAACAAAGCTGGTGACAGGGCTGGAAGGAACGTCCTCTGAGGAGCAGCTAAGGACTTTGGGTTTGTCTAGTTTGGAGAAGAGGAGGCTGAGGTGTGACCTCATTGCT
>VXBL01007850.1:552126-574566 GCA_013400195.1 Aramus guarauna
AATGGTCTAAAGTTGCGCCAGGGCAGGTTTAGGTTAGACATTAGGAAAAATTTCTTCACAGAAAGGGTTGTCAGGCTCTGGAATGGGCTGCCCAGGGAGGTGGTTGAGTCCCCGTCCCTGGAGGTATTTAAAAGAAAGATAGATGAGGTACTTAAGGACATGGTTTAGTGGTGGGATGGCAAGGTTAGGTTAGTGGTTGGACTTGATGATCTTAAAGGTCTTTTCAAACCTAGATGATTCTATGATTCTATGATTCTATGATTGGAGATTAAAAGGAAAGAAAAAGGGAAAACAGTTCATCATTTTTCACCAGTGCAAAATGTGGTGGTCAGCAATTCAAGACACATCGTGTGAGATATGCAGCATCCCTGCACCATCTTTTACAAACAATGTTTCTGTGACATCTTACTTTCTTTGACCAAGGGCCACCACTTCTCACCACATTCATTGACCACATTTAAGAATGGAGTTCAAATGCCACAAATGGCAAGCAGTTTTCTTCAGAGAATAATAGATTTGGTCCCTGCTTTTTTGGGGGAATGCTTGCTGTCATCTTGATATGTATCGTGATTAGAAAGGAAATATAGTTAAAGCAGAACTGATAGTTTGCCTAATACATAGACTTATACTGCCCATAAGTCAAACAAGAGGAGGCATTTTCAACTGATATATAGAGGGGGGAAAAAGTGAATAGTTTAAGAACTTTGAAAAGCATCTCCTTTATGACTGTCTGTATTTTTAGACGGGCATCTACTTCCAGTGAACAGGCAGCAATTCTCCAGCAGCACTGAGAGCACTCTTTGAAAGACACTGTCTCCCAGTTCCAGGGCATTGCCCTGGCTTTCTAACCCATCTTTTTTTTTTTTTTTTTTTTTTTTTTTTTTTTTTTTTTTTGGTTTTTTTTTTTCCTGCTGAACAAAAGACTTTGAGAATAGTTGATATTTCTAGTTGGTAGAAATGGCTTTTTTAAATGTTTTGTAGTCAAACTAAAATGCTTTCTCTTAGTTTCCAAAGTGCTTGACACCTTTTAAACCTTTTTTCCACCTTTTCTCCCACATTTTCAATTTGCAATTGAAAAACCTTCAGAACTGACTCATTCTGAAGATGACAACAACAACAAAAAGGCTATGACATTTCCAAAATTTTCCACAGTCCAATTCTTTTTTTAGCTGATCCTGAAATAGAGCAATCTTCACTGAGAGGGCAACATGCTGCCTGACATAGACCTTGTAGTTTTCCCTCCTGTCTGACGAGGAGGATATACCTACCTCCTTTTCCAAACCATTCCCTAAATTAAATGGAAATATGTAAAGAACTATACTTTAATGTCTGACAAATTTACTTCTGAATTAAAAAGTGGTTTGTAGAAATTTATCACATACAAATGAGTGCTTGGCCTTTTAACTTTTTTCTAATAATAGCAGAAATAACACAGGGACCCGTCAGTACACTTATATGGCACATGGTTGTTCAAAAGCAATCTCACCTGGCTGACTATAGGTTTTAGCTGTAGGTTTTCTTGTTCTTTTTTGTGGATAACTACGAAATACAGTAGAAAATCTCCTTTCCATATACTGTTTTCTTCTCTAAGATCATGGTGATCAAGCATTATAAAATTTAGCTACAAAAGAGATTTTGTAGAGCTGGGAGTTAATCTCATATTTCCAATAATTTGTGGATATTTAAAACTTCTTTAAAGTTTCTTATTTCTGCATGACTTTCTTGTAGTGTACCAAATGAGGGTACCATGGTAGCTATGACTGCTAGCTAATAAGATGATTATTTTCATCATCTGTAGTAGTTAATTGGAAAGGGTCATGTACCTGTAGGCAATCAAAAGAGAAATCAAAAGGACCAAGTTAATCAGGTTAGAA
Source organism: Aramus guarauna (assembly GCA_013400195.1). NCBI lineage: Eukaryota > Metazoa > Chordata > Aves > Gruiformes > Aramidae > Aramus > Aramus guarauna. The sequence continues at coordinate 554,001 of VXBL01007850.1, forward strand.
TTTAAAATGTCTGCAGGAAGTATCTCTCCAATATCAGAAGCTAGCTTTGAAGAAAGTGCCACATGAAATAAATAGAACTCTTTGGAGAAGGAAAAAGTAGTTTTCAGTCTAAAACCTAAAATACAAAAGGAAAATCTTGTAGGAAGAATATTTAAGGCTTTTTATTCATAAAGTTACATTTCCAGTTCATTTCTTCACTGAAAAGTGTTTTTCTGCTTAGTATATGTGTCTGAAATAAATGAGACCAATAGGAGACTTGCCAAGGCTTGGATTTCACAGCAAATGCTTTACATGTGAGAAGACCTTTTCAAAATATCAGTATTGACTACAGAGATATTTTTTTATTTTAAATAGCTCTGATGATCCTTAAACTTACATTTTAATTTCTGCTTGCATACTAACAAAAAAGAAAAGTAGATTAATAGGAAAGGAAACTATGTAATTAGACATTCAGTCTTTGTGTTCCCACTATATTTGAGAAACAACAAGAGGCTGACTCACTACTGTTGTGAAGTGGAAAATGACTTACCTTTTTGAAGAATATTTTCCAATACAGGAGAAGTTCTATGTGTTATTTTCCAGTAAATTATTTATTAGACGTCGCTCTTCATAGCTTCTCAAAGCAGAAGCAGATATTAGCTTCACAAACACAAGTTTTGTGTTGTTTTCTCATCTCCCCTCCCGATTCAGGGGACTCAAGGTGCTCTATTTCTCTTCCCACTGGGAGAGCTGTATGTATTTCCATTACTGTTCCTCCATGAGAGGAGCTCCTTGTATATCTTCCTTTCTTGTGGTCCTCATTTCCTTTCAACCAGCATGCAAGTGCTTCAGGATATCAGTATTTTAAACCATTCTAGAAATCGTGGAGGTGGATGAAGAAGGGAATGCTATTGTGCTGAAAGATAACAACTCCTCAACAGGAGAGCTGGTTTTAGTTTGTCAGCTTAACACAAGAGTCTTGACCACGACACAGCTAGGATTCACGCAAGCCACTTCTGACAGAGTAGGCATCTCGCCTGCTGTAATCTCTGCTAATTAGTTGTAACTCAGGAATTTATAGTATCAATATATATATGATAAGCAGTTGTATATATATAGCTCTGAGCTTCTTCTCTACATGGAGGCCACTTCTTTTCTCAAAGATAGTAATGTCCTCTACTGCACTATCAGCTACATATTTCATTGTGGAAACCGTGTATTAAATCTGAAGAAGCCAAGTGCAAGGTCCTGCAGGTGGGTCAATGCAATCCCAAGCACAGCTACAGGCTGGGTGGGGAATGGATTGAGAGCAGCCCTGAGGAAAAGGACTTGAGGGTACTGGTGGATGAAAGGCTCAATATGAGCCGGCAGTGCGCGCTTGCAGCCCAGAAAGCCAACCGTGTCCTGGGCTGCATCAAAAGAAGTGTGAGCAGCAGGTTGAGGGAGGTGATTTTGCCCCTCTGCTCCGCTCTTGTGAGACCCCACCTGGAGTACTGCATCCAGCTCTGGGGGCCTCACTACAAGAACGACATGGAGCTGTTGGAGAGAGTCCAGAGGAGGGACACGAAGATGATCAGAGGGCTGGAGCACCTCTCCTATGAGGACAGGCTGAGGGAGTTGGGGTTTTTCAGCCTGGAGAAGAGAAGGCTCTGGGGAAAAATAATTGCGGCCTTCCAGTACCTGAAGGGGGCCTACAGCATAGATGGAAAGCAACTGTTTATCAAGGACTGTAGTGACAGGACAAGGGATAATGAGTTTAAACTGAAGGAGGGTTGATTTAGATTAGATGTTAGGAAGAAATTCTTCACTGTTAGAGTGGTGAGGCACCGGAACAGGTTGCCCAGAGAGGTTGTGGAGGCCCCCTCCCCGGAAGTGTTCAAGGCCAGGTTGGATGGGGCTTTGGGCAGCCTGGTCTAGTGGAGGGTGTCCCTGCCCATGGCAGGGGGGTTGGAACTAGATGGTCTTTGAGGTCCCTTCCAACTCAAACCATTCTATGATTCTATGATTCTAAGCTTTGCTTTCCATAGTTTGTTTTCTACTTTCCATGACTGACAGTCTCTGTTTCCAAAGCTTTCCTCAACATGTACCACAGACATCTCTTCTGGGGAACCAGCTACTCCCTTTTGCCTAGGATAGAGGTCTTGAGCAGCTATTTCTAATAATCTGCTTGCTCACAGCAGAGGATAATTAAACCCTTCATTTATACTTTCTGAGTGGCTGCTTAACTCAGAGATGTTTATGCTCTATTGCAGGTTCCATGTGTGTCTCATGAGTCTCTGTAGTGTCCTAATTTCTAGTAAATAGACATCCCTGCAGATGTCTTGTTCATTCCTTAAGACATTGTTGATCAGTTATGTTGTTCAAAAATCACCATGCTACAGTCATAAAACCTAACATTTGATGTACAGGATCTTACTTTGTCTAGCTAGTTCTTTCAAGGGCAGTAGTACACCTACTATTAGTCAGAAAGCAGTATCAGAGCTGAGTCATTAAGACTTTGATCATCAATAAAAAGGATCAGTCATTCAACCCTTAAAGAAAATTATCTATGTGTTAAGTAGATGGATGAAACTGATTTAGGAAACAGACTTAGTGGCCATAGAAAAGGGGGAAGAAAGACCATATTAATAAGTGATTTCTTTCTATTTCTGAGTGAAATTATATGTAGAAGTTAAGGGTGAAACTCTGGTTCACTGAAATCAATGGCCAAGCCTCCAGTTAATTTCACTGAGGACAAATTTTACACGTTATCCCTGCAGTAAATTCAGTCTGAAATAGGCTTGAACACGTTTGCAAATGCCGAACCACCAAAGGTTAGCTTTCATTGTCACATCATAGACATGTCTGAGCATGTGCTCAAAAGCCCACTCAGGTCACAGGCAAAACTGTAACTCAAATGGAAAAATGATAAGGAAGATTTTAGATACATTGCAGAATATTTTTTTAATGACAAAAGTAAAGAACAGAAATATAAATTGTAAAGCAGAGGAATGTGAAGAAGGAAGAAGCAGGATTTGAGGCAGTATAAGTTGACAGACTGTAACCCTGCTAACGAGCCCACTGAATAAAGTTTGAAATTGAAGACCAAGTCACCACCTTCATAGATTCATGCTGTGTCAGTTCAAAGTGTCACCTTTCCTGTCCCCTAGCTTTCTGCTCTGTTCCTCCTTGAAGCAAAAGGGAAGAAGGTCCTCTCTTAGCTGGCATACTTCATAGACTGGTGTATCAACATGAAATTAACTTGTTGGTGATTTAAGATAACATGTCAGCCAGTGATATGCAGTGGCTAAGCAGCAGCAGAAAGATGGAAAGACATCTGGTTCCACTAACCTGTTAAGTTTTCACAGATGAAACATTAGAGATTGTGCGTCAAAGCTCTGAGGAGTCATGTCTGGAAGTGTATTGCAGTCACAGAGCTCCTTCAGTCATGGCTAGATTGAGTTAAATGCTTGGGGATGTATGAAGTCCATCACTAACATGAATAGTTTGTATATAAGAGGTCTGAGAGCAATGGGATGTTCAAAGATGGAGTTTGAAGGTGCAGTGGCATAACTACCTACCTGAGACAAAGACACATTTTGAGTTTCTGCTATGCAGTGGTGCTGTAGCAAGGAGATCTGAATGGAAACCAGAGCTGAACATCAAAGAACATGCCAGCCAAGTCCAAATCAGATATTTTTTCCTCACAAAAGATGGATGTAGCTGATGGAATACACTGAGGTTGAAAAGAAAAAGCCACGCTAAGGGATGAGAGACATTGGATTTTGCACACATACACCAATGCCAATATGTCACTTAGTTACACACACACAGAGGGAGGCTCTGTTGCTTGTGTATTGAGGTCAGACGTAGTCCAGGGTTAGGCCTATTGCAAAACAACTCTGCGGCATTGTTTAGACTGGTGAGCTAAGGGGCGGACCATTTGTGGCAGTGCTGTCACACCGCACTGACTGCATGTGGGCTTACTGAGACATGAAATTGAAAATAAAACTCTCCTAGTTCCTACTTCTGCTATATGCAGAAAGGAGGACTGACATAAATTAGGGAGGTTTTTTTGGTTTTGCTTTTTCTTTTTTTTACCATTGGAGAAACAGCTCAGATGATTATCTTTTTTTAGTCACACAAATGAAATAGTTTTTAATTGATCCTCCAGGGCACTGACAGCACTTTCAGACAGTAAGGGAAATGCAAAGAACAGTGTTGATTTGCTATAGAAAGGAAAGATTCAGCTTTCAAATGCATCACAGAACAGTATCAAAAGATGTTTGTAGACAGGCAGGGAGAGCACAAAGTTTGTACCAGCTGCAATTAAAAGTTCACAGAAGGTTTGCTAGAGCTAATTCCTGAATGCTGAGCAGACGTGAATCAGAGCCGCAAGGTGCTTGACATTTTGATAGCGTGTTTCGCAGACCTTTAATGAATATATAAAGCTACAGAGCAAATGGTGGAATAATGAATACATAACACTGCAGTGCAAATGACAGAATTTTGTTGAAGAATAAAGCTACATAGCTAACGGGAGACAGCCATTGTATGTGCCCTGCAAGAATAATGGAAAGAAATAATCAGGTATACAAAGGGATGTTGTCTGGATTTAAAAACAGTGATTTTCTGTAAGAAATCACACTCATAATGACATATTTAAAGATGGGCACTTTCCTGTAGACAGGCATCAAGTGCCTGATTTTGACGATCCCAGGAAAAAAAAGGATTTAAAAATGTTAAATATAAACAGAAAGCTGTTGCTTTGGGAACACGTTCACATTGCCCCAGCAGATTATCCTTTTGGGACAATCTTGCCTGATTAGGCAGACCCCCACTGGTGGACCACTACTCTTTCATGGCTGGTGAAGGAAGACAGACAAGAGATGGGAAGGGAGAGCAAAGGAGAATATCACAGTTAGTTGTTATCACCTATATCATAGTTTACAGGTAGTGTAATGGTCTAAACAGATCAATAATTACAGATTTCCCCTGATTGCTGGACATAGCAAATTGGTTATCGCTGACTGTTCCCCTCTCAGAGCTACAGTGGAGGCCAGGTGGGCACTCACACTCATGTGCCACGCCACCACCAGCACTGTTCCCTGAGCTGGTGGCTAGCGGTAGCCAGCGGTGACCATCAGCTTCCCCCCAGAGCTCCTCTCATCCCAGGCCTGCCAGCAGGCACCCCCATGGCCTCCTTGGGGCCACTGTCCTGGGGTGGTCTTCAGAGGAGGGTGACAGCAAGGCTGGCCAGCAAAGGAAAGGTTCCTGCAAGTGCGGAGATGCAAGATTTGAAGATCTTTGTCTCTGCCAAACATTTGTTCCTCTCTTTAAAAAATGTTAGGGAAAAAAAAAAAAAGAATTATGGTGTTGGTCTTTCAAATGCACCCTTCTCCCCCCTTTCTCCCCCTCCCCCAAGATCATAAAGGTTTACAGGGGCACAGTGGAAGTGGAACTTTGATATCTCAAAATATACAAAGGGAAGGAGCTACTGGAGGTTAAAGCTGTGTAACTGTCCTTCCCTGGATCTGCAGAGACTGAAGAAAGTGAGGGAATTATAATTGACCTTGCACTGATGTCATTTTATTAGTGACACCTCCTGTGGCAGCTTTAATTACAGGAAGAGACTGGAGAGGTGGGAGGGTCATTCATCTAGATGTAACGTCTACATTCAGGATAAAATGCACCCTTTTGCCAAGAAATGCTGGTTTTATTTATAGAGAATTCTAATATACTGGGCCACAATCAGCTCTCTGAATAGGGTCAGCATGAGTCCTAGGCTTGCAGTTCTGCAAAAATATCTGCCATCCCGACCTTCAAGTTGGAATAAATAAAACTTGCGGTAATGTGCTATCGTATGTGTCATACTGTGTAGCCAGTAAGCCCCTGGAGGTAGATGATTTTTTCCTTTATTGTGCTATGAAAGGTTTCCATGTTAACAGAACAATCAGCTTTTTTTTTAAGCATAAATTGGCATTTCTAAGCTGTTCAGTGTGGGTGAACACTGTCACTACTGTAGTTTTTTGCTGCAGGAGACTGTGGAATGAATAAATAAATGCTTATTTCTAACATCCCCCTCCTCCTTGAATCTAACATCTGTCACTGAATGAATCAGGGAAGTCAAGCACCGTTGCCGCCTTCTTAATCCTTTGACACATCTATAGCTCACATACTCTCAGTCTTCAGCTGAATTCATTAGATATTCTTTCAGAGACTTTTTGATGACAGAATTTAATGCCTGTAGCAGAAGCTTGCTTTAATAATTGTAATAATAATAATAATAATAACAACAACAATAATAATAATAACAATAACAACAGCAACAACAACAACAACAAGAATGACAAAAGTATCAGCAACATCAAGCTGATAAGCCAAAAGAACTGAGAAATGAAAATACTAACTGATGATCCATCATGAATATTTCAGGTGTGAAGAGTTCATGAAACATGTGACTGCTACAAACAGGGATGTTCCATCACAGTGATTTAGAAATGGAACAAAGACTTCACCAGTACCATCAAAAGATAATTCAGTGAGTGTGTTTTCAGGGTGCAGGTTCACTATAAAATCAAATCAGTTCTGACCCAACTCTCAATCAGTAAAAAATCATGAGAGATTAGTCTTATAAATTTATGCAAATCCCCTTTTTTGGACAACATGAGAAGAAAAACAGATTTGATATCCTATTGAGCATTGCAGAAATGGAAGTATCAGGTAAAAGCACTGACTAGAACAGAAAGAACACACAAGCTAATAAGTTGCCTTTAGAAATTTGGAAATAAGTATTTTGCAGGCTAGGACAGCTCTTTTCTGTCTGAAATGAAAGCAAATTCTTTTTGGTGCTTTTCCTCACATACCTTACTTACTGCTAAAGCCCCCCCTGCAAAAGATACAAGATACTTCTCGTAGCTTGGGGTTTCTCAGGTTCCTGGCAGGACCTGGGACTCTGTGGAGTGAGGAAACCATGCTGGAGCAGTTTTGCTGGCAGGAATCAAGTGCACTCCATTGAGCCGTAAGACCTGTTGCTTTGAGGAGGACTCTTTCTTCCAGGTCAGCCAGTATGAGTGAGTGGCAGCGAAGAAGGTCAGCCTTACCTGTAAAAGAGACTTCCTTCTACAGAACACAAAGCTCTAACGCAGATGCCTCACTTGGGCTAGCAGGACACAGGCTCTGGACTGAACAATGACTATTTGGGCCTTTTGTGTTTTCTCCACAACAGCAGACATTGTGCCTGCCCCTTTATATATAGGCTCTCTGAAGATGGCATCTGCTTCCTTTTCTTGATCAGGCAGGCTCTACCAAGCATCTACTACAATTACACCATGACAGTCCTGTTCTCTCATCCTTACCCCATGCTGGCCTTCAACCTCTTTCCCAGCTCATCATTTTAAAAGCTCTGAGCCATGATGGTACACTCACTCTCAGCCTTTCCCTTGTTCATCTCCTTACCAGTTACAGGCTATGTTGGCTTTTTCAGGGAGCAGTCATGCTTTTGTATGAATGACCCATATCTGTTCAGAAGCAGATGTGCTTCCATTAGGTTTTTACTTTTGCTTACAGCTACTTTCTTTCTTAATATGAAAGTTTTTTGCAAGGGATAGCAGAGAGCTGGGAGAAAGAGAGTGGATCTGGGAGTAATGAATGTCTAGCATCAACCAGGGAGAGTGGGGAGGGAAGGGGTGCACAGAAGGTAAAGGGTACAAGAAGTAGAATCTCTGTGCTTCGCGTGAGCAGAGATGATGTTACTTGAAGAGACCAGCGATCTGGCTGTGAGGACCCTGTGGGGCAGGGACTGTAGGTCTTGGGATCTTGACAGTCCCTCAGAAAGCAGAAAAGGCATGGTCACTTCTGAATAAAGCATATCTGCCAAAAGCCTAAGCATGGGGGAGAGGGTCGCTGACAGGTTGGTGGAAGGGGCCAGGACAGCAGGGAGGCTCAGTGTAGCGGGGGAGGTTTGCACAGCCCTGGTATCATTCCTGCAGACTCTGATCAGGCAGCTTTGCTCCCTGTCTCCCCTGCCCTTACCAAGTTTCACTGCCCTGAACCATGGCAACCGCCCTGCCTCCTCTTCTCCTTGTCTCCCGTCATCTCCTAGCAAAGCAGCAAACAAGCAAACCCACGTAAAAAAAAAGCCTAAAAGGTTACAGAGGATCAGGAGCAATGTAACTTGAGCAGCAATGGACCATGGATTGTGTGTCACTGGGCAGTGAGTGGGTGAAGCAGGCAAGCGTTAGAAGATTTAGGAAGGCATGAAAACACCCCAGATCCTTTTGGAGAAGGGAGGTAAATAGATGATACTAAGATATACTGTGAATCTATTCCTCTTCAATCTGATAATTGGATTTATTACAGCACAAAAAGACTTCCTGTATAATCACCCCCCATTACACTATGTCCATTCCTGGATGCTCAGCATGTTCACAGCCTTCACCAGTGAGGGAGCAGGCACCATCTGACACACAAGTGTTACTCTGGATGCCTCATCCGCTAGTAAAGGATGCAGAGCGCTGTGCGTACACATACCAAAGAAACTGGTTCTCATGGTCTAGACAGAAAAGCTCACCTAGGTGGAAGGGATATTTGTGCACAAAGTCACACAGTGAACAGCGAAGAGCTATGGTTTAGAGAATTCGGGAATGCTGATATCAGGTCTGTCATGCCATGCTTGCTGTCTTGCTATCTGAGATCAGAGCTTCAGACTTGACGCAAGCTGTACATAAGCTGATACACATGCTGTTAGTGTTCATCTACCTGTGGGTTTCAGGTTAAACCATTTGGGGACAGTATGTCCAATGGGGACATTTTACAAAGGAATTTTTCAACAAAGACAGAAGTGTAGGTACCAGTGGAGAGCCACCTTTAATACAACATCCTGACTTCACTCATGCAAGTTTTTGATTTGGTCAGTATTCATAAGCCAGGAAGCATTTCCTGCCTTCTTAATCTGGTCCAGGTCTTGTTTTCTGTTCTCTGTATTAAGGAAAATAATGTTTTAAAGCAGTTTCTGTCACTCTTTTCTCATAGATTTATGAAGAAAGCTCCCGGCTCGATCCCTTCCTTTCTTTAGCAGTGGTTAGCTTCTCCACTTGCAATCACTCAGATTCAGTGTTTCTTCTAGTAGAAAATATTTTGTTGCAGAAGGGACAAGATGCTCAATGGCCTTTGGCCCAGTGTCTCAGATGTTCTAATCCACAAAAGATGGGTTTCATAGTTTGACACAAACATATTTCCAGTCAGTTCCACAGCATATTCTAAACGATCTGTGGTATTTTTGGTGGGTTGATTGTTTTGGACTTGTTTCACAAAATGTACTGTGGCAAATGTACTGTCCTAGTCATGGCACAAGATATAGTAATAACCATTCATCAAGTTGTTATTTTTGGCTTTTCAAAGAAAAACATTCTCTCTTATTTATCAAAGCCATTTTGTAAATTCTTTCCTCTCAAAAATGAGACAATAAGAAACCTTTACAAGTTATTTTTTTAAACCCGGCTTTGTCTTCTAAAATAATTGTTCCTCATGGAAGAGCTGCTTATCAGATAATGTCAGTCATCCTTTTATTATAACAACAAAAAATCCTTAGCACCTTTGCCTTATTTTCTTCACATTTAAGTTCTCTGCATATATTTTTACTTTTCCTTCTTCAGTTATCTCAGAATCTACTTGTTCTTTTTATCTTTACCATCACAATTCCATCCCACTCTCCTGTGATCTCTTTCTTTTTTTCCTTCCTTCCATATGCAGTTCAAATACCTCATTCTCAGTTCTTAAGTGTATTCATGTTTCTATCCTTATCAAAATCTCTGCTCCCGGTGAACGCAACCTATTTTTGTACCATTTTTTTACAACTTTTTCTCTTCATTCATTAATGTTAAACACCTTCCTCCATTCTCCTCTTGGTATCTGGAACATCTTTTTGATTCTAAAGTGCCGATCTCCTCTGTCTGTGTCTAGTGAAAACTGTGGGAGATGCCCCAGTATGCATAAGCTTACATTTTATTTTTATCAGTAATAATGATGATATTGGATGCATTACAATATCACTTTGGAACAGCCACATGTAGCATGATTTTCACAGATATTGAACAAATTGCAGTTGTACTTTTTTCTTCATGCTTGTTAGATGTGAAGAATCTAGTCACTTCACTCAATTGCAAATCAGAAGTAAAATGTCATTTCCTTTCATAGTGAAAAAAAATACAAGATACAATTTTCTGGTACCTCCAGGTCATTTGAAAATCATAGCTTTTAATGTCTCCCTTAGCAAACATCCATGAAAATGCAGAATTACAGTAGAAAAAGCCCTTTAAATAAATTATTTTCAGGAGACTTTCTTAATTTTCTCCAAAAGAGATAATAAATCAGGACTGTGTTTCTGACATCTTCATTTGTGTAGTCATTTAAACCTTGACAGAGTGGAAGTAGGGCCTATCTTCATACCTCATTTCTTCACCTTGCTGACAGAAAACGGAGAAGGCATTCCTCTCTGCAAGAACTGGTTTTGCTGAAGTGTGCGGAGGGGATGAGCACAATGCTTGTACTAAAAACAATATACTGCATAGCAGAGGGAGGCAGGAGTAGAGTAAGAAATTTGACCAAAAAAAATGTCTTTTTGTCTGGCAACAAGACCAGAGAGATCAATTTTTATTCAAGAAACACGTATTAGTATAAATACATTCCATTTCTGGTTAAACAAATTGCTTTCTTTTCCCTCTCCTTTTCCCAAGCTAAAAACTATGACCACAGTAGGTTTCCTCCACTTCACTGAAATATTCTAAAAACATCTGCAGGAGAAAAGTGCAGCTTTAGATCAGATTGCTTTAAATGCTACTTGCTAGTTAGTGGCACTTCAGGGACTAAGCCAAGGAATAAAGAAAATGACCTCATGTGAATTGCCTGTTTACTAAGAATGTGGCTATTGAGCATCGACCTAGAACAACTCGATATGCACTATTTTCACTCATGTTTGCTGTCACTGGATGTACTCTTCTATGCTGTGAATTATTTCTGAAGGAATTATTTCATAGCTGATATAAAGCTCTATTGACTGATAAAAGAATATACAGACCTTTGACAAAATCTCCCATGGGTAACCCCCGACCATAATTTTATCAGTGTTTAATGTTCAGTGCTTCTGGTCGCATTTCTGAGATGGATTGTTTTTTGCAGACTAATTCCCACATTTCAAAACTTCCCAGTGACCAATCTACTGTCTTAGCGTTAGTTAGGTATGTTCCTTCACACTATGTTGAGACAAATCACCAAAGCAATCTTTCTTACCCTTATTTCTATTGGAAATGATTCTTACTTCTTTTCTATAAACTTATCAGAAAGTTATGTTAACAAAAAGAAGGAAAATACACTGCCTAAGAATTTGGAGCCATTTTGTGATGTGTTTATGGTAACATCTCTGATGTGCACAAGTTATTGAAGACACATTCAAGGACAGTACCAAGAACAAACTAATACACCATTCTGTGACTTACTATTATATGGGGTTTTTCTGAGCATGGAAAACATTATTCCTTTTTTAATATATGAGTTTAAAAAGTTTTCACCAGCTGAGAGTGTATTTAAGGATGTTTCATAGTATGTTATTTTAGGAAACACTATTCATGTACTTTCTTACTTTTGGGGAATTGTAACATAACATATTTCATACCTGTTATGAAATACTTGAGAAACATATATTGAAGATAACATACTTCTGACACTTCTACCCTTAAGCTACAATGTCTAAGGCTGCTTTAAAAAAGAAAAATCAATTCCTTGTCTGACTAGAGGATTAGGATAAGCTTATGGAATGACATCTGCTTGACAGAGAAGATACCCATGCATCAGCTGTAGAACTGGTTCTTTTCTAAAGCTTATGCATTGAAAATATGTCTACTTTGCTTAAACCATGTGTAAAAATAAGTGACTAGGTACAAATAGTTACATCAGTGCTTAAGTTATATTTTGATGCTGAACTACTAAAAAATAGTTCCAGTGTTCCCAGAGATCCTTAATGTTTGCCTTAGAGAATACAGATATCTTTATCCCAGACAATGAACCATGATTTAGGTCAATTATTTTGGAAACTAACTTTCTAGTTTGATTTAAACTCACACATGTGTACCAATGAGATATGAACAATAATCTAGATGGTGCCACGTGTTTAAAAGTAATTGCATTTGCTGGATGTCTAGAAGATTGATTGCTTTTATATTTTGATACTCTTGTTTGTTCTTTTAGAATGGAGCTCATTAACTATCATATATCAACAATGACGGGTATTTTTGTTGTTTTTATTAGTGTTCAGACTGTAAAATCTATGTGCTTTTGTGACATAATCACTGGCAGACTCACAGATTTACAAAGTGAAAGTACCATCCTTGACCCTGCCAACACATAGTATTTCAGTCTTCAAACTTACATATACCTGTACTTAATTTCACTTCTTTGTCAAGTACTTCTGAGTTCACGTGTGTTGAGAATTAAGTTAAATGCCATGAAAACAATGTTTGCAGGATTGAGTCTGGATGGATCTAGATAATAAATGTATGTCTTACTAATTTTATTTTGCTGTTGTTGTGGAGATAAATTAACCCGAAAGATAAAATAATATATGCTATGATAATAAATATATATGCTATACTTCATGTATGCAGCATACAAATGTTGAATATGCAATTCTCATGTATTGTCCTATATTTACTCATATCAACCTATCTATTAGTGTGAGTGCTGATCCACACACAAACTAAGCAACAGATTTGAAATTGATGCCTGCATTCACAAGCTAATAAATAGAAATCGATTAAAGAAGCAGGATATACAAAAAAATAAGATATCACATTCATAACAAATGCACAGAATCTTACAAATATCAACATTTTAAACAGAACATTTTGAAGAACATTCTGCCTTTTTCTGAGCAACAAACAGAAATCTGTGGAGTTTTCTCCCGTTTTTTTTTAAAGAAATTATTTTTTAGTGAATTCATAGAGCTTATTAACAAGCGAATGGGTAATTCTCATTACACAGAGAATCCTCACTGACATGTGAGGTGGGTGGTGCTGCATGTTGCAAAATCCTCTGTGTATTTCTGACTCCCTGGCTTTATCAGGTCTTTCCTGACAACTGGTTTGCATGGTGATTTTATGATCTTAAGATATTTCTGGTAAGAATAATGTGATTCATATTTTGTTTTCACTCTGTGTTGATGTGAAAGTGTAAAGCCAAGTTTGCAGAAAGGAATTTTTAAGACATTAAACCATGACTGTTTCAGAAGAAAAAAAATTGTTCTTTCTGGTTTGATACACAGAGAAGATTTGAATATGTTCACTTAACCATGTGGAATAAATATCACAAAACTTGTGGAACAGCAGTATTGTTTTTTGCTAGTGTAATAATTCTATTGTCAGTCTTAAGGTTTAACTTGTCCATCATTAAAGCACATTTCTGGCATCATGAAATAAGTGGTGGAGCAGGGAGAATCAGAGAATAAGGAAGAGCAAAGTCCAAGAGTGCTTTGCATCATATTATTTACATACATCCTTTTTCATCCCATCTAACTTTATATTTATAATTGATGTGCCTATACTGGCACAGTCATTATAAAGTGAATGGCAGGGGAATATCAGCATACATAAAATTGAATGGGTATCTTCTTTGACTAGATAAGGAGTTATGGACAATATGCTTTGAATTTAGGTGCTTCACTTGTGTACCTCAAGCTAGGTAGGGTCAAGCAGATGCTGCGGATCAGACCTGCAATGAATTAAGTGGAGTCTCCTGTTAGATTTAGTGGAGAGGCCTCTTAAATGCATTAAATTTTAATTCACTGCTTTTATTGAAGGCCTAATCAGAAAAGGAACACTGGTTTAAAAAGATGTCTAATCCTAATTATTTTAATAATCTTTTTCCACCTGTAGATGAGGCTGAGGAATTCAAACTGGGAATTTTACACTACTTTTTAGTAGAATTTCCTTAAATATTCTTGTTTGACATTTATATATGTGTGTGGCTGTCCTTTCAATGCCCACATATACGTTGTTCAGTGAAGACAGACTGCAATTATCCAATTGTCAAAAATAGGTTTTGCTGGATCAGGCACATTCTCAATTGTCTGTGTTGTTTTAAGGCTTAAATATAGTTTACTGGGTTCCACACAGGAGCTGTAACTTGAGTAAGTGTTTCCAAATTAAGATTCCATTGACAAAATGGACTTTATTTAAATATAACAATGAACTTTCCACAGAGATGCCTATTCTGCAAACATCTCATATGTTCTTTACACAACACCAAAGCTGGTTTGAGCAGTATCTGACTGGACTCCAGAAGTTCCAGCAGACTCAGGTATTACTTGATTGGGTGACTTTTGGGGGGAGAACATCTGCATATATAAAGTTTCAGGAAGACACATTTGGGGAAACACTTGCCAAAAAGAGTTATTTTCATATTATGATCAGAACACCACTGTGTTTGACTCCTGTGATTTGGGACAACTTTGCCTTGTATGCTCTTCTGTTTCTCTATTACATGAGCAATATTGCTGCTGAGGCTAGACAGAGACACAGTAGCTGGCATTGTGATTAACAGACCTACCTGTGTTTATAAACTTAATCCTTCACACAGATTAATCACGATTCATGTCTCCAGTATTAGAATGCAGGCTACTGGATGTCATTCCATGTTACACCTTCATAGAAGTACTGGTAAATCTTGTTTGGTAAGGATAAAAGAGCCTAGGAGAGACAGACATCCCACATCTTGATACAGAATGAAAGCACTTTACGACAGGAGACATGCTGACCACTGGTACAGTTCTTAAAATGCATTAAAAAAACATGTTTTGCAAGACAAAACCCATGGTAATACATCCAAGCAGGCATTTTTCCAAGTCCCTCATCTGTTTTATGGTGAGGAGCAACACCTGTCAAATTAGTGTTAAGTTACTAATTTGGAGCTTTTATTTCATTTTAACAAAATATATCTAGTGCAGTTTCAAAACTGTAGTGAAATTAGCTTTTTTTACAACAAGCTACTAGAGGGGGCTTAAGACGAAAATTCAGCGCAGTGGAAATGGAAATGGCTTGGCAATGCTCATTTTATGAAATGTGGGGTAAATCATTCTGTCTGATACTAATGCAGAAAAAAAGATAAATTCCAGCTCTTAGAGTAAAATCCTGCCTCACTCTACACAGCATTAGAGACATATTTTAAAGATTTAAGTGGTGCCGGTCCTCCTAAGGATCGAACAGCACTTGTAAATATTGAACAAAGGCACTCTTTAAGGCTCTGAAGCAATGAATAGCTACTCATACGCTTACTCAACTCACATGGATAGTCAAAGGACTCCCACATGTCAGAAGGGAAGTAGGTGCACAAATCTCTGCAGGTCTGGGTAAACTTAAAGCTAAATGTAGCTTTTCTCTCTTTTTTTTTTTTCCTGCTTTTTTTTTTTTTCCCTGCAATATAATGCCATTAAGTTCATTTTATCATATTGTCTACTATTTCAGTGTTAATTTCACCAGAATGTAATTCTGATTCAAACTTCACATCTCATTGTTAGTAAATTAACACCTTTTCACCTGTATTTCTTATTTAATTGTGTGAGCAACTGCTGCAAGATGAAATATAAAGATCTTGAAAATAACACATTGGCTGAAGTGAAAAAAGCAACAAAAATAAAGACATTATGACAGCTTTCTCCCATTAATGTATTGAAAAGTGGTAGTGCTGTTATTCATGCCTTTGATCCATTCAGATGTTCACAGATAAATAGCATCTCATTTCACATAGGTGCATTGATAGTTCCTTTGTCAGTGAAGACAAAGTTATGCCTCATGGTCCTTATTGCTTATTTATTAATGCATTTGTGTTAATTTCAAGATTAGTCTAGCCAATAGCCTATATAAGCACAAATCTACCTGCATATCTACAAAATAAATACCACAAAAAAATGCTGTTTCCAAAGTACTTAACAAAATGCCACAAATTAAAAGGTAATCTGTATAAACCTTACACTCATTAGAGAACTTTCATTTGTGCATAAAAGTCCCTGTGATGTCAAAGGATTTCTCTGCACAGGTATGAGAAGACCATTGTAAAGGTTAAGCAATGTCCAAAGCAATGTTCAAATATGATGTCTGCATATTTTGCCTAGGCCTAAAATTTAAACATCTATTTTTAGGTGGTCATCTAGTCTTCCTCAAAAGTCAGTGTACAGGAACAGATAGAAGTCATCATCCCATCTGAGACACTTAAATATGGATGGAATGAAGTTTCCCGTCCCTCTTCAATTATTATAGAGGGAGTATGATAAATATTTAGATCATTTAGGTGCAATGGATCACCAGCAATACATATCAAAGCTAAAAATTTTATTCTTGTGCACTTTTACCAAAGTACAGCAAAGTAAAAGTAACTGTTACTAACTTCAAAAGTAGCAAGAATGTTGTAGTGAAAAAGTGCACAAGCTATCTTTCTACTCCCACACAAATATACACAAAATTATAGTAATGATATACAGGCATGGTGCTCTTCTAGCCACTGTTAAGAGATACACTGAGCATCTTGCCTTTCCAAATTGGTGAGGGAATTGGTGTCAGCCAACATGGCTTCACAAAGCGCAAATCATGCCTGACAAATTTGGTGGCCTTCTATGATGGGGTTACAGCGTTGGTGGATAAGAGAAGAGCAAATGATGGACACAAAAAGCATTTGGCACTGTCCCACATGACATCCTTGTCTCTAAAGTGGATAGACATGGATTTAGTGGATGGACCACTCGGTGGGTAAGGAATTGACTGGATGGTCGCACTCAAAGTGTTGTGGTCAATGCCTTGATGTCCAAGTGGAGACCTGTGACAAGTGACATTCCTCGAGGGTCACTGTTGGGACTGGCACCTTTTAACATCTTTGTCGGCAACATGGATAGTGAGATCGAGTGCACCCTCAGCAACCTCACCAACTGCATGAAGTTCAACATGGCCAAGTACAAGGTCCTGCAACATGGGTCAGAACAATCCCAAGCACAACTACAGGCTGGGCAGAGAATGGATTGAGACCAGCCCTGAGGAGAAGGACTTGGGGATGTTGGTGGACAAGAAGCTCAACATGAGCCAGCAGTATGCGCTTGCAGCCCAGAAAGCCAACTGTATCCTGGGCTGCATCAAAAGAAGTGTGACCAGCAGGTCGAGGGAGGTGATTCTGCCCCTCTACTCTGCTCTCGTGAGACCCCACCTGAAACACTGCATCCAGCTCTGGGGTCCCCAGTACAAGAAGGACGTGGACCTGTTGGAGCAAGCCAAGAGGAGGGCCACAAAGTTGATCAGAGCGCTGGAGCACCCCTCCTATGAAGAAAGGGGTTGTTCAGTGTGGAGAAAAGAAGGCTCCGGGGAGACATTATAGCAGCCTTCCAGTACCTAAAGGGGGCCTACAAGAAAGCTAGAGAGGGACTGTTTACAAAGGCAAGTAGTGATAGAACAAGGTGTAATGGCTTTAAGCTGAAGGAGGGTAGATTTAGATTAGACATTAGAAAGAAATTCTTCACTGTGAGGGTGGTGAGGCACTGGAACAGGTTACCCAGAGAGGTTGTGGATGCCCCCTCCCTGGAAGTGTTCAAGGCCAGGTTGGATGGGCCTTTGGGCAGCCTGGTCTCATGGAGGGTGTCCCTGCCCATGGCAGGGGGTTTGTAACTAGATGATCTTTGAGGTCCCTTCCAACTCAAACCATTCTATGATTCTATGATTTTGCAGATTTCCAAGGAACATTCTCTTCTATTACTTCTTATAACTGATGACAAGCTTGAAGCTTAAAAATCTAGTAATATGGCAGTTACTGGTCAACTGATATACCTTGCTTACTTACTCAGAAAAAAACAAATTTATTCTCTTGCTTTACAAGTAATGCATGAAGTCAATGGGATGATTATGACCTGCTCTTTCCATGCTAAGAATTCAGGACTGTTGGGGAACACTATGCACGAATACCCTAATTAAAAGACTTAGTCATTTTCTTGCAAATTGCATTTGCAAAATAAAGAGACCTGCATTAAATATGGAAAAGTGCTGTGAATGCCCCCTTCCTCAGAAAGAGCTTTCTGAGTTACCGTTGCTATGGCATTTTTCACTTACTTCATTCCCACTACTGTAGGAGATTCAACAGAATCCTTATGCGTACAAGCAGGTGCTCTCATTTTGGAATTGCGCATATGCTTTAAATTAGACATCTGCAGTAAGGTCTTGTTTAACAAGACCTGCTCTCTCATTTTGCTTACCTTTTCAATTTGCAAAAAGAACTATATAATAAATGTTCTTTGTACAAATGGTTCGCAAGCTATAGTTTCTGTTTTATGGGCTGGATATAGGCTGGATTTTGTCGTTACTAACCATACTGTTTACAGAGTAAATAGCTCTATGTGAACCTTGCGCTAGGACAACATGATGGCTCAGAATATGTTGTAGAAATTCAGAATTCCTGTACCCCTATGAAATTACTACAGAAAATCACAGTATCACAGAAAATAAGGCTGTGATTTTATAAGATAAAGTATTCAGTAACAGTAGCAGTTTAAAGTGCATCTGCATTTAAAAAATACATTTTTTTGGAAGATTTTTTTTTGTTTGAGGTTACTCTGTGCTTGTTTAGAGTACGGTCATACAAACAGTTGAGCAAGCTAAGCCAGAGAAGGAGAAATGAAGGGCAGAGACAGATAAGCAGAGCAGGAAGGCATCAGGGTAATATAGCTGCAGATAATTTTGTGAAATCACAAACTAAGGCTTCAGAAACCCTAGAAATGTTACTGAGTCTAGACCTTTCTTCAAGATAGGATCATGGTTGACAGATGTTTGTCTAACTTGTTTTTAAAGACTTGAAATGGTAGAGACTTCAAGACTGGTCTAAGCAATTTGTTCCTATGATTATCTTTCTCTTCATGTAAATATAAATTATGCATTAAATGCTAGTACTGTTATTATTACTGTTAATAACAATAATTATTCCCTTTACATTGACTGCAAGAGTTTTGATTTTTAAAATAAGCATAAGCATTGGAACAGGGAACATTGCTAATTTTTGATACATAATTAATTATATATAAACTATAGTGATCCATTCCAACTGTATTAAAAATATTTACCCTACAAAATACAGATATAATAATTAGTAAGCACTCATTAATAACCTGTATATTTTGTACCTATTTTTATTTTATTTGCTATAAACTCCCAAAATTATGTAATTCAGCTAAAGCCTCATAAAAGTATTGTGGGCTTTAGAATAATGTCGTGTGACTCAAGACAAGCCATTTGCATCTTGTCTGTAAGGCATATAAATACTTTTACTGTGCTGGAGATGATTGATTCCTTTCAACTTTCTTAATCTTCTCACTGGTATTGACTACAACTACTGTGGCATTAATAGGAGCTTTCATCCCTCTTTGTGTTTCTTTGTTTGAAGAGAAGCCACATATCTGGAGGTAATGTCCAACCAATAAATTGTGGCATCATGTGATAAGCTACAAAACCAGGTGAGAAACTATGCCATGTCTCATTGCTAAGGACGGTAGTTAGGCTTATGCCAAGAAAACTTCTAACCCGTATTACTACTGGTGTATCTTGCCTACAGATTATGAAAGAAAATTCATTTCTGTCAGGGGTTTGGCATTCCCAGTGTGCAATTCACACCTCTAATGTACATATCATCCCTGCCAACATTGAGGAAATAAGTACTATCTGTATTAACATATCTTTTAAAGAATCACTAAAATCTCTGAAGCTCGCAGAAGCATGGGAGAGTTCAATATGTCAGTGTGTTTCACTAGTTGGCAAGTGCTTTTGATGACTGGCTGCCTGTCAGCTTGTTATACAAACAGTCATTAACAGGACTGTCCTGTAACTCAGAAACTTAGGATATCCGGGGATTGATGACACTCTACAGAATGAATGTAGAAGCAAGGTCGATTTTCTAAATAAACACCTTAAATCTACTATCTGCCTGGTGCCTGTCAAATTGAAGAACTGGCCATGATAGAAATCACTTTTGTGTAAATAAGAATATGTGAAACTTGGAAAGCATTAGTTTTCTGAACTCAGATCCAGATAACTTACAAGAGTATATCTGAAATATGTAGATTAAAAACTAAGTTTTAGCTCAATTTTAAGGATAGTTTTGACATTATCATCATGATCAGATTGGGATTCACAGGATTAAAAAAAGACTATTTTGAGGAATGTGATTTATATGACTTTGCCAACTATTACTTTTGTGACACGGCTAGGAAATGAATTGGTGAAGAGGAACATATAAAAATAATTATTCTTGTTGCACTTAGATTTCATTCACAATTTTCAGTGAACCATCATCCACTTCCTACTTCCCCTTTATAATTCTATATATTCTTTTCTTCTTACTTCCTAACTCAATTTGCACTGTGCTTGACATGGGCTAAAAGGCAAGGTCTCTTTTGCTATAGGTGGCAGCACTAGCTTATTATAAATGTTGATGGACTTCTCTTTCTTGAAGGAAAAAGATATAAGGATACCTGGGCAGTATATGGTTTCTGTGTAAAGTAATTCTGTTTAAAAAACTAGAGGGCCAAAATACAACCACT
>VXBL01007850.1:574624-598778 GCA_013400195.1 Aramus guarauna
TTTTTAAATAGGGAAGATAATCGTGCTGTTCCCCTCATGTACATTTTGTAATGCCTAGTTAGTGATGATTGGACTGAAACAAAAGATGCAGTCTTGGCTGGTTTAATTATAAAAAAATAAGCCAATTCATAAAAAAATCCACTCAAAAGAGTGCATTTGTGGGCTTGTGGAACTCTTCGCTTTTCTAATGAGAAACTCTCCTAAACTCAACTTCTGAAACATTGGTTTCCAGAATACTGAAATTCTGATGCAGATATTTAAGGATTTGCTGTGTTTTGTTCTGGAATTCAATGGTATTCTATCACTGTAGCTCTTCAGGTCAATACTCCAAACAAATTCTAGTGAAGAAATACAATCTCTGGTCCCTTTTCTTTTTTCACTTCAAGTTTTGTTACAACAACACAACCTTTCCTCTGAGAATCCTCACATGTAAGAGGCTGTTCATTTTATTGGAAGCTATTTTCATATGACAGAGGAATTAGCTTTTTGACTGTCATTATCCTATGTCACCCACATTCTTACATTTCTCCTTAGGCATTTCAAGTAAGAAGTGTAATGGAATCTTTAACTTTTAATAAATATAGGACAACCTGGAATACATACTGTACCACACCAGTAGCTATTGTTTTATGAATACTCAATGGGAAATAATTCCTCCTACTACGTTTGATGATGCTTTAAGACTGGAGAGCTAAAAGTATGACCGTCAAAGCCAACCAGAAAAATTCTGAGGACCATGCCTTTCCTGAGTCACTGCTTGATAGGGAAGGAAAAAAAATATTGTTTAGTTGCCAGACATTGGCCTCCATCATAAAATATGACTTATAGGGCTGTTAATTTCCATTAGTTTTCTGCATCAAACTATGTTTTTCTGCAAAACAAATACATTAATAAATTTGCGCACTCTGCTATTCTTTCATCTGTAGCTGTGCCTGAAATAGATGCCATACTATACACTAGCAAACCTATGCCAAAGACGTAGTAATACATTGTTGTCACAAAAATTCCTATAAAAAGTTGTAAGAGAAGACTGTATGAAAATTGTTAGACTTCTGTGTTCTTGTTTAGGATTTCAAAATGCTGAGCATTAACAACTCCAATTCACCTCAAAGTCACACTTAAGCTCTATTGCTCCCTAAAGGAGCAAGACCTTTTCCAGGAGGGTCCCTGTCATTTCAGATACTTGTAGCATTGTTTTCATGGCTGGCACAGATGATAAAAGGTGATGATAAAAGGTGGATGAAAACAGCAGATAAAATTCAAATGTTCCTTTTCCTTTCCTATACCTTCTTTCAATGTATTCTTTCAGACACTAATGACAAAAACCCAAACAAATAAACAAACAGAAACTTTAGGAGTTCATATGAAAACTCACCTGAATATCTGCAACTTTTCATGCAAAACAGTAGCCAATTTTAATTTCAAAGAGGATGGACTTTTTTTCTGAGTGTCTATGTGTTGCATGCAAATTTTGCTATTAAAATCTGAAATGGAGAAATTCTCTAAATACATTCTGGTTTGCTGTAGTCCTTGCCAAAATTCTCCTTTGCAGCTTTGTTCCAGTCTGCTGCTGGATAAATCTTCATCTTGCCTTCTTTCTAAGGATCTATGCTGTAACAGCTACACCCACTTTTCCTAAACCCCTTGACTCTGCCCACTACTGTGACAGTTCTTTTGATCACTGTCTCCCTCTCAAGCTTCAAGTAGCTTTTATCCTCCAGAAGGTTTAAACTGTTCTTTCTCTTTTCCTCTATATTTCTCCTAAAAATTCATCTCCAGTCCCCTCTGCTATAGTAATTACTTGAAAAAAACAAGCATTACATTTAGAAAATTATCATTGTGATTATTAGCTAATGCTAATTCTTAGGGAAGCAGGATGTTGGGAGGAGATGAAAGAGCACTGCCAAAAATCAGTGCTCTTTCTGATTAAAAAAGTGCACTAGGAGTAACAGAATCAGAGAATGAGAGAATAGTAGGGGTTGGAAGGGACCTCTGGAGATCATCTAGTCCAACCCCCTTGCTAGAGCAGGATCACCTAGAGCATGTTGCACAGGATGACATCCAGGCAGGTTTTTAATATCTCCAGAGAATGAGACTCCACAACCTCTCTGGGAAACCTGTTCCAGTGCTCGGTCACCCTCAGAGTGAAGAAGTTTTTCCTCGTATTCAGACGGAATTTCCTGTGTCCCAGTTTGTGCCTCTTGTCCCTTGTCCTGTTACTGGTCACCACTGAAAAGAGTCTGGCCTCTTCCTCTTGACATCCCCCCCTTTAGATATTTATAAGCATTAATAAGATCCCCTCTCAGTCTTCTCTTCTCCAGGCTANTTTTGTATCATCAGCAAACTTACTGAGGGTACACTCTGTGCCCTTATCCAGGTCATTGATGAATATGTTGAATAAGACTAAACCCAGCACTGACCCCTGGGGCACACCACTAGCTACAGGCCTCCAACTAGACTCTGCACTGTTTATCACAACCCTCTGAGCCCTGCCATTCAGCCAGTTCTCAATCTGCTTCACTGTCCACTCATCCAACCCACACCTCCTAAGCTTACCTATGAGGATGTTATGGGATACAGTGTCAAAAGCCTGACTGAAGTCAAGGTAGACAACCTCTACTGCTCTCCCCTCATCTTCCCAGCTGGTCATGCCATCATAGAAGGCTATCAGATGGGTCAGGCATGATTTCCCCTTGGTAAATCCATGTTGACCACTCCTGATAAACTTCTTTTCCTCCACATGCTTATTGATGACACCTAGAATGAGCTGTAACATGCAATTGTATTTTAGGTCACAAGTGAAAATATGCTGAATCTCATTCTAGCATGTCATTCCCACATAGATTTTTTTTTCAGCCTCAGTGCTTTTGTCCAGGAGCTCTGTAAAATGTGTTCTGTTGGCAACTGGGCAAAATGTAATGCTGGAGAATTGACAGTAAATTCATTCCTCCTGGCTTTCTATATTTATTCTTGTTGAGGTTACAAGCACTTTGAAGCAGCATACTTACTATCTCAGTAAATGACTGGTCAGATTTAGAATACAGTAAAGATCATAATCCTGTGGAGATCCCCTTAAAGTGATTCTTCAAAGAAGCACTGCTGGGGCTTTATTTTGACAAGCCATATCAAAACCACATGTAAGCATCCTTCCTCTTTCTCTTGTAGCAGCTCATCATAGCCTGGAGTTCACCCACACTATGATCACAACACGTGTGTATACCACCTTGTATACATTCCTAGGTGACTCGGAGAGAAGGATCCCTGCCTCCCTTAGGGAACTGTGTACCCCAATTCTCCTTCATAGCAACTACTAAGGCTGTAAAATGACACTGTGTTGCTACTCTTGCTTACATGTCAAAGCGTGAGGAACACTTTTTACCCCACTTGCAAGCTGGGAGACACCTGAGTCCTACTGAGTGTCCTATATAATGTTACTTTCCCCGTATTCCAAAATAATAGTTCTTGTCCCACTAAATTTCTGAGATTTCAGTGAGAAGCCTTATTCAACAGAAAGATAATAATAAAACTCTTATTTTCTTCAGTGGTGTCAGGATATTACCCTGTATCAAAAAAAACCCTGAAAAATCAATGATTTGTTCAGTAGGGAAAAATGAACTTTCCTTGGCTGACAATCACTGTGTGGGTAACTGATCCCTTAAGAGACTTGAGCTGCAATGCAACAGCACTGGAGCATTTCAGTTAAGATCAGCAGTTAATTCAAATGTGATAACAGACTGAATTAGAACGCTTCTCTCTTGGTCCCTTCCAAGGTCTTTTTTCTCGTGTTTGTTAACTTTCCTGACATTATATTAAATATTTGTCATTGTGATAAGCTTCAACTCACCATTTCATTAATCATCACCTACAAGCGGTAATCTTGACCACTGTAGAGTTTTTTTCTGCTCACTTTCACAATGCATGGAGAGAAAGGGAGGGTTTTTTATTTTTCTAATGCAATATAAAGTGTGATACAGTATATTGAATTAACCTTTCAGTATAACCTTGAAATTTCTCTTCTCAATCTTGCTCTGTTTTTTATCTGTCCTCAAAGGTTTAACACCTTTCCCAGGATACTCCAACTGGGAGTGGGGTACAAATAAATAATAGGCTAGCATGTTTATTTCATATAGATAAATCAGAATCTGATGGGTGAACTGCTGAGATTCATGCAATCTTATATAGGTCTGCAAAGCCTATACAGTCAATGTGGTAAAGAAGGAGCCAATCAAGATTAAGCAATTATACATTTTGATTAGCTGTTTTAGACTCATCTGAAAAACTGATGTGAAAGGAAGGAGGTTTCACTAGCCACTTCAGAGAGACTTAGAAGGTCACTGATGACAAGAAGGGGGAATAAGGGAAGAGAGAGACACAGCTAAGGAGGGTGATTTGTATATCTCAGAAGACCTCTTGAAAAAGCCCCATACAAGATTCATAGTGAAGAAAACAAAGAAGAAGAGGGTGTGTAGTTTTTCTACTCCATTTTTTTGTTCTGGCTGTAATTGTGGAAACAGTAGTAGAAATTGTTGAGAGCCTTGGCTTTCATGAGCTTCAATTACTCTGTATCCTTGGAGAGGTGTATTGTAAATCATAGTAATCACATGCCCGGACTTCTGTAAAATGAGTGTCCTCAGGGTATATGTCTGGGTGAGAGGTATTAGTCCTAGGACCTTGGCAGTCAGATTAGAAATTGCTAGTCCTCAAGACTGATGTTAAACAGATGACCTTCAAGACACTATATTTAAAAGCCCAAAGACAGACTCAGTGATTGGACTTCACTGAGAATCGAAAAGCTTAAAAATTCACATGTGCAGTGGGAAAAGGAGCCAAACAGCAGCCTCCTGAATGATCAACAAGGGCTGCTCACTGAGGACTTGGACAAAACAATGCTGTCAGATACATTTAAAGCAAAGCACAACATCAGAAACTTTATTTTAGAGTGAAAAGCAGCAGCTTAGCCCTTGAGCTTTGGGTAGACACCAAAGACCCCTGTTTCATTTTTGCATTGTCTTCATTTTCGCATTGTCTTCATTTTCTTTACTGCAAAACCAGCCTGTCTTCTTGTTACTCCATTTCAGCCACAGCTATTTTAGAAATAATTGCCTCACATAAATCTCTTGCTGGTATCTGTTTTTGCTCCCCTCCTTCCCTGTCTGCAGAACCATAGAGAACACTTTGTTCAACTCATTATGTAAAATAAACTAACTCATATATTTATTTTGCTGATCACCGGTTAATAAAAACTTACATTTTCAGTATCAGGTAATATCTTCTTTTATGACATTACACATTTTCCTTCTATCTACCTGTCATTTATCAGGGTTAGTTTCAGTGATAATATAAAGTGATGGAAAGCAGTCAAGCTGAAAGTTCATAAATAAGTATAAATGATAAAAAGAGTGTTTACAGTAAGGCACTGGTTGCATGACCTTTGTAACTGATTACATTTTCGAAATACACAGTTGAAACGCATTTCTGAGCACTTAGAACCTGCAAGAAATGTGTACTTTTGTGTCCTGAAAAGGATAAATAGAGTAAGTGAAGTTATCATATATAGGTGCTAAACTTCAAAAGCCCAAGAGATTCAAAGTACCTAATAGTCTGATTTTTTGTGCTTAAAAAATAAAAATAAACACAAAAAACCCAACTTCATCAAGCAGATTCTCCTGGATGTCTTACATCACACAGTCTTTCTCCTGTGTTTTCATGTTTCCTGGTTTAATCCACTCAGAAAATTCAGTGACAGAATCATTTCCATTGTATGTCTACCTGTGATTCTTTACTAAAAGCAGAAAGCACTGCAAAGGAACCTAAATGACAAATAAATAAAAACTCAAAGTGTACACAAGTTTCTCTAACCTCTGGAAAGGTTTGGGGTTACTGTTATGTTAACTGAGTGGCTTTTCCTAGACCAGGTGATAATTCCCTTTAGAAGCTTTTAATGTGAAATAAAGAATCAGCAGGCCATTTTCATTTAGGATGAGGAATTTTCAAGGCAAATATCAGAGCTATTTATACAGGCTAAGCAAATATTAGAATGTATAAGAAGAAACAAACCCAAGGGAATCAAAGTTAATGTCATGAACCATTACAAATCTGGAGAGAGTAATGAGGGAGAATCTACAAAAGCTAGTTAAAGCTAAAAATCCTTTGAATGTACTTTTGTTGGACCCTAATTAGCTTAGGGTCTTTCAGAAACACTCAGGAAACTGTCATCAAGCTATTGTAAAGAAGAACAAAAAGTTTAAAATGTCATTAGAATGATAAAAAAAAAATAATGCAAAGTGCTAGTTCAAAGTCTAACTTATTAATAGAGTGCCTGTGACCCAGACTTCACCAAAATCTCCATTTTTACTAAGCCACTAAAAGCTGCACTTCAGAGTTGTGTTCATCTTGAAAGGGTGGATGACAGCTGCAGATATATAAGTAAGAAAGGCACTGTGAGTATTTAAAGCCTTTATGTCATCTTTGTTATTGTCTTTCTGGAATAATTATACCTTACATTCCCCTCGACGTTCGCAGGCTGGGTTTTGGATCAGCTGCGGAAGGGACCGTAACCACAGAACCCTTCGTGACTTGACCAGGCCTATTTTAAGACTTCAGGAGGCGGTCATCCACATCCCCTTTGAAACAATCATTTGGGGGGCCAGAGATTGCATTTAAGATAGCATTGTATTTTATGCCGTAGGTGTATATGCTGGATTTTGTAAATGCTGAGTAGGTGTCTGTATTGCATCCACACGTGAGTCATACATACAGAGCAGTGCACAGCGTGCACACTCAGTGCCAGCTCTGCTGGCGGAGATCATGGTCACAGCAGACATCCCATTGCTTGCTCTCAGTACTGAAAGATTTTGCATTTGAACTGAAAAACTGGATTCGGTCCCTCGCTCCAGCAGCCCAAGGTGACAGAGCTTAGGATTTAGGCTGCAGCTGAAGGAACGGGGCTGAGATTTAGAAAACAGTGTCACAGTCCTCGCAGAAGTTATTTTCAGACAGGGGTCTCAGATCAAGCCCAGACTGCCCAGAGGGCTGGCATCATCACAACCTGCCCTGGAGAAAAAGTCTCGCTTTGTATCATTCTCAGAGCTTGGACTGAATTGAGCTGCCTTTTGTACCAGGACAGAATAAGACCAGCATGTGCCTCTGTCCTTTCCTGGATTTAACTCTCTCCATAGGACAACTCAGATTCTGGGCTGTGTTTTGGTGAGTGAATTTACATACTTCCTTTATCTTGACCCAGCTTCAATGAAGGAAAAGAGATCTTAAGTTGATTTTAAGGGCGAACTTACATGTGGACGGCTCTGAATAGACAAGGTGGCAGTTATGGTTATAGTAAATTATGCATGGTGGCAACCAACCATAGATATATTTTGCCTGGTTTTGGGTTTTGGAAAACCAAGCTGACTGCCACTGCAGCTGAGGGAGCAGTCAGCACATGCTCTGGCAGCAGCTATGGGAGAGGAGAGAGGAGCCACTTTCAGGAGCAGAAGTCATTGTCTTCCCTTCTCCACCCCCGGATCTGCAGACTGATTGCTAAGACGCTTACTTCCTCCATTCTCTTCTGCTTCCTGGGTACAGAGAGCTTGCCTTTTGTCAGATGGAAACATTTAGCTTTCCTACTCTTTTGAGAAGCCTCAGACTACTTTTGAATTTGTTATTTTTGACATATAAATGATTGGCCTAAGATATTATCTTGTCTCGCTTTGAGTACAACACAAATAGGTTCCAGAGCTTCTCTCCAGAGCCCCATCCTGGGGATACTCTGTGGGCTATCCTCTCCCAGAGTCATAGAACCATAGAATAATTTAGGTCAAAAAGGACCTGCAGAAGTCATCTAGTTGGACCCTCAATTCAAAGCAGGATTGGCACTGAAGTTAGGCCTAGTTGCTGTAGGCCTTGTCCATCAGAATTTTGAGTATCTCCAAGATGGTGTCTAAGCCAGGAAAGTGCTATTCTCTGCCCTGAGTTTAGAGGGATCCCAGACAGCTGCTTCAGGTGGTATGCTAACTTTCAAATAGCTGAAAGCAGATAAGAAAAATTCCAGTCACTGTTTCAAACTATTGTCTTGTACCCCCTTTCCGGCTGAGGCAGTGCTCCTGAAGAATAAAGAATGAAAATGTGAGATGGAAAATCAAGGCTTAGGATCCCCATCATTAGTTAGCATTTCACTTTAGTTCTGCCTCAATAGTGAAATCAAGATTTCAGCCTCGCTTAGCATTTGCCAGTGCTTTACTCTGGGTGTCTTCCCTTTCAGCGTGTGAGATTTGTGGACTGGCATTTTCAAGAGCCTACCTCTCCCAATTGATTCTCTTTATGTAAAGGGTCCTGGACACTTAATTCAGGGATCAAGATTTTGCTCATAGGCATTGCAGCACTAATCTGCAGAGATGCTGACATCTTAGTATATTTAACCCTTGACTATGAAAGGTTACAGTCAGCTATCTATTTGAAATTATACCTAAGTTTTATCTGGACCTTAAACAGCTTTCATTAATACTATTGTTTGATTATTTCAGAGATTTTTAAAAGAAGTTTTAATGCTATCACTATGTATTTTATTCCCTGTTGATGGATGGTTTGCATCTCTACCAAAGCTCAAGCAAGCTAGTAAACATTAGAGTTATTATTTTCCACAAATCTATTCCTCTAACTTTAAAGTAATTAGCTGAGCTGGGCAGTATAATGAAACATTTCCTACAAGAGTCAGTAAATGGACTCTGTGTAAGTGCAAAAGCTGATTACTTTGATATAAAGAGGGCCATTATTCTTTGCACCTCTGGAAAGCTGCCTAACTCGAAAGCCTTATAATCTGATTTTCATAAATCCTATTTAACACATTATTATTTTCTTTTTAACAGGCAGCACCTAAAGCGATATCACTCTTCTCTGATGTTACCCCTTCTTCTTCATAACAGAATCCCACAGACCTACTTATGCATAATTTGTGTAATTGTCACCAAAATGCTATATTAAATCTATTCTTTTTACATTCATTTTCCATCAAGAACAATTGGAATCAAATGGCATACAGTTTACATTTTTACAATCATACTGACTCATATTTGTGTCAGATTTTAAGGTCCTTGCTCCAGAAAAAATCCAATTCTTCTCTTCCAAAGACTCATGTCTCAATAAGATTTCAGTAAGTTTAATCTTTGACCTGAAGGGAAGTATGATGATAGAGAGAGAAACTGATTAACAGTTCATTTTGGCAAGGTCCAGTGAACTGTGTTGTAATCAAGACACAAAGGACAGGCAAGGCAGAAGAAAAACACATTAAAAATAGAGATTGATATGAAATTCAAAAGGAGCAATTTTTCCCAATTGAAGAAATTTTATCTGATCAGAAACCCATCCTGAAAAACAGTTTCCAATGGGTAACTCCCAGAGCTGCTTTACCCAGCTGTATGTTAATGTAATAAGCAAATGCATTTCCCCAGCTTGAATTTGGTAGTATTATACAGTCTAATGAAAATTAATGCTAGAAAGTCTCCCTTTATATTGAATATCAAAATCCTTTGCTAAAAGAGTTCTGCATAGGACTCACAGGGTGTTCTAGTCCAGCGTCTTGTCCAGTTTGCCATTGTCACAGGTTTCGTATCATCCCATACATAAGTATAGCAAGCTTCACCTTGAAAAGGGTAGATCTTCTGGAGCAGGGATACTTCCCTCTTTAAAGGTTATTGGAAAACTTGTTTCATCATTAGCTTCATTCTTCTGTCCAAATCTGTTTATTGGTATTTGTTGTGCTAATATTGTTCTTGACACACATTAATTTTCTCTCCCTGTTTAACTTGCTGCAGTATTTTTGTCAAAGTAAGCAAGCATTGCTTTTCCAGGCATGTGGCTGTGAATCTATTTCTTTTGCCTGGCTAATTAAGTAGCCATGGCACTTTGTCTACACTAATATGATCTATCAGACACTTATTGGCAGAAGACTATCTTAGCTTGGGCACTCTGTTAGACACCATCCACTGCAGAGAGAGATAGACAGACAGACAGACAGAAAGACAGACAAAGAGACACAGAGAGGCAGAGGGAGAGACTTCAGCTGTCAAGTTTGGAGAGTGAGCAGATCATCTCTGGTCTTTGCCTCTCCTCACATGGCCAAAGGTACCTCTTCTACACTTTCTGTCTTTTCCACCCCCCACCCCCAATTTTTATCCTTATTTAAGAACACATTTTCAAACTGATCCGTGGTTTATTTTTATGCACACTTGTGAACAAATTTGTACCTGTGCCCAAAAACCAGAAAGCAATTTCTCCTAGAAGAAAAGAACAGAACAGATATGCAGTGATGGGTTTGCACACAAAAAAATGAGTCTTAAAGGTATTACTTGAGACCTTATAGTGTTTGTTACTGTTCCCAGACTCCACATAATTTTATGATAGTTTCTTCACACTGTACAACTGCTAGTTGCATAGACTGAAAATTCCACATATTGGAGAGGACTTCTCATGAGCTGAAGATCACGGATGTCTGAGAATGTATTCATTAGAAGATAGAGTTGTAGATAGGTTCCTGAAAAATTAAAACAAAAGTCTAGGGCAGAGGTTTTCCTCTAGGTTCTTATGACTTCTGAGATATGCTGACTACTAACGTGGCTGGCACGGAGGACTTATGCTTCTGTGCAGTCGCAATGCCTTCTTATTCCTCTTCCTGGTTCTGTAAATACTAAGAATCTGTTATTGCCCTCTATTGAGACCTAATTGTTGACTAGAAAGGGAATACAGCCATTATTAAATCACACTGCTATTTTTAACTCTGCTTTTAAAGTTTAGGGGTTTTATTATTATTATTTTTAATCTACTTCCCTGCTCATGCTAAGGACAAAGGTACATTTTTTGTTAACACTAGTACAAAGTGAGCTGGTAAATGACAGATTTTATCATAGCAGATATTTTGCTATTTGTCTTCCTGATGTGGAATGGTGGAATAGAAGATTAAACTCATGAAAATAAGAACATAAAAGTCAGAAGGGTGAAGGGTCTGGGAAAACATCCACTTGAACAGGTGATTTGAACAGGTGGAATTTCCATGGCTCTGTTCAGTGGCATCACGTCCTTTAATCAGCAGAGTAAAAAGATGGCTGCTCCCTTTTACAGCCTGCTTCCCATAATAGCTCTTCACTTAAGGAGCCTCAGCATTCCCTATTCACTTCATTCACATGTTCGAAAGAACTCAGTTGTTCACATATGAAAATAATCTATGAAGATAAATTTGTGGGTTTATTGGTAAAAATAAGTGGAAAACTCACCAAAGTACTATTTAAGATTAAAAAACCCCCACCTCCCCAAGTCTGAAATTTTTACTTTTTAGAAAGAGAGGTGAATAATCTTGATCTTCAAGAAGTATGTAGGCTGTGTAGCAGCCATGCTTATACCCAGCTTCTTCAGTGAGCTGATTTCAGAACAAAAAGCAAGCATTTGTCTTACTCCCACTACTTTTTTGCTTCCTACAGGTATTTAGTGCCTCCTCCATTTGCTGTCTATTTAGTGACATTCATCTAGTCACCCCAGTTCTTTAATGTTAATCTCTTTTTAATGAAATCAACCCGTATGTCACTTATTTATCAATTCTTTAAATTTTCTTCTGAGCTCCTTCTAACTTTTAATTTTTTTCAATTAAGAGGATTTTTGTAGGAGGCTTAGAATAATTACACTTGTATTCACTAGCTATATTCCTAATTAGCAATGATTCCTTTTCTAAGGTCTGTGGGTGACATGCTGCTGAGTACAACAGCTTTCTGTTTAATAAGAAAAAGGACCCACTAAAGTTTAATAGGCTTTTTGTGAGTTATTTGTTTGTTTTTGGGTTTTTTTCTGCAATATATTATCAGAGCACATTTTATTTCCATTTTCCATCCAGCCCTAGTAACAGTAAGATCTGTACTTACATACAGTTACATAAGACAACAATTTTAATATTTTATTTCTGCAATTTAAGCTACTATGTGCATATATTTGTACCATGGAAAACTTAGATATATGCTACCAAGTTTTATGAGCAAGCTTTGAAAAAAAAAAAGTGGAATGCAAATATATATACAGTGTTAGTTTTTCTAAAAAAAAAATTAAAAAAAAATTGCTTATTTCTCAGGATATTGTTTTACTTTGATGATTAAATGTGGATTATAAAAAAAACCAAAGCCAGTTATTCAGAATAAAGCTGTTTAAAGAGAAAGGATTGTGAGACTCTCACCTGAAACATTTGCCTTTTCTTTAATATAAGCTTGTCTAATTTTTCAACTTGCTGCTGCTGAAATTAAGTCTTTATTTCCCGAATTTTCTTTTTCCTCTGTACACCTATTTAAACTTTGAGATCAGCCTTCTCTAAGCAGACTGAATCCAGATATCTCTCCCTTCAGGTCATGCATTTCAATACAATTGCCATTCTTGTAGTTAAGCTCTGAAAAACCAATAGTTTTTTCACCACTTTTTGTGAATTTGAGATGCGGTATAGAGCTGAACACAGATTTTGGACTAATCCAAAAGCAAAACAGCTTCTCCATTGTTCCTTAGTAACTGCCTATAATTTTAAGGTTTAGCTGAGCCCTTTTGCTCCTGCCTTGCATTGGGAGCTCTTGTTCATATGACCGTGAATATCCCAAGATATTTTCCTGGACAGTCTGTGGGGATGCTTCATCCTTGGAAAAATTATGTGGATAACAGTGACTGCTAACACAGGAATGTCAGTGTGTGTGAATGGAATACCCAAAACTGTCTGAGGGGGTATTTGCCCAAAGCAGATTACACTGAACAGCAAGACCATCAGCCAGATAGAAAAAGTAACCACAAAGTTACCAAGAGACAGAAGAGACAGCTTGAAAAGGAGCTATAAAGGAAGCCCAACAATTTTTAACAGTGGAGAGAGACCTTGCAGTGGCAACAGCAGTAGTCAAACCCCGGTGCTGCCAGAGGTGGTCCCACCACCATTTCAACCTGTCTAGGCCAGACAGGGCTTCCTCCCAGCTGGACACCGGGAGCAGCGCTCCAGCCAGTTGACCAACCCTATGGGTGAGACAACGAGGGACCCGCACCGGGGGTGTGCGTATGTGAACTCATGGGGTGCTTTCTGGCTGGCACGTGTATTAGTGGACCGCAGGGTACGCCTCTGTACAGGAAAAGCTGAAGCATTTACATGTCCAAGAGGATGTTTGGTTTCTTCTTTTTACAAAAGGTCCAGTTGACCTTTTTATTATTAGTTTTCCCAGCAGTGTGTCAGCTGTCAAACATTTACAGACACAAGTTTGTATGTATTTTCTAGGATAACAAAACCAAACAAAATCTACTGTAGAAAATATGACAATTTATCATTTTTTCCTTTGAATGGTAAACTTCTAAAAGATTCTGAATTAGACTACCACTTTGCAAGAAAGCAGTGATGTATTAGCTCATCTAAAGTTACTAAGTGTGGCTGTAACTGCATCCCTAATCACACTACATGGATTCCTCCTCTCCGCTATGTGAACTCTGTTTGCTTCTTCTGTTTTTAATAATTTCTTTTGTTCTTCCTTGTGTGCCTGGACAGCATTCTCCCCGTGACTTCTCATCCCTTTCTCACAAAACAGCTGCAAACGCAGATGTTCTGCAAAGCCTCCCATCTGTAGGGATCTCGGGGCAGATTCTCAACTGCTGTAAATTGCCTGGCTACCACTTAAGTGTATAAGACTTGGCTGATTCACACCATCTGGCCCTTTCAGCCACTCTGTGTTTATTTGCATAATTGAACATATTGTTTCAGGCTCATGCCGTTTAACTGTAAGATTTCCTGGCCAGAGGCTCTCATAACAGCATACTATACAGTCCCGAATAAACTTAGAGAGTTATATAAATAATGATTGTGATTGTCCATTTTCTTTTACCACTTCCTAAGCCTACACTCAAAGAGCAGAACTTTCTGTAGCTGAAGTTAGGTAGGACAGACTTTGGGCAAATTCCTGGAAAAACCAATAGCAAATAGGCTTTCACAGACTCAGTGCCTAACTTAGCCTCTATAGACAACCAAGTTAATACCATAAGACTAACATTGAGGTTATTGACTTATTTTGTTACACTTCAAGTTTTGCTGTTATCTTTCCTATTCAACTTGGTTAGATTATTATTTTATTGGATTGCATCACCTTCAGTGTCTTTACTTTTTCTAAAGGGCTTCAGAAAGATTTTACTACCCAATACAAAATCACAGAAGTATGTAGCCCATTACCATTAGCTGATAGGGTGAACATCCCCCACCCTAGATCTAGAGAAGATGAGCATACTGTTCCTTCTGCCATTTTATACCAGGTGAACAAAAGGAAAAAGTATCAAGAAGGGTTGGATTATAGGTTCTGATTTGGCCTATAATTTCTTAGGCTTCTTAAACAGGGACAAAGCAGCACCTATGTAAAGAGAAAAAAATACAAAACCTGGGAGATGTCTTTTCTTTTTACTGCAGAAAACTCCTGTATTGTTTATCCCTTATCTGCTCTAGGAGAAACAAAAGTGCTGAATGGGTATGCCACTGTTTTATTCTCTTTTACATGGTAACCAAAAATGCCCCACTTTCTCCGCTGGTCAGAGCAGTCTGTGTATGAGTGTCTGACTGGGACCAAGAGTGGGGAATATGGCCAGAGGAAATCTCATGCTCCTTAAACTCGCCTCATACTGTGCCTATGTGCATTCCTAGGAGGTAGCCAGCCAGGCTCCACACTGTTCTCCACGTGAAGGATTAAAACCCACAGCTCTCTCAACTTCCTAATCATTGGACTGAAGGAGTAAAGGTTTTGTTGTTGGTTTTTTTTTTGTCTTTTAGGTGTGTGCATGGAGCTGCAAGTCAGCTGTTACTATGCATATTCTGCTCAGAACAGTGCTTTGCTGTTTCACAATGTCTTCATAGACTTCTCATTTGTTCCTTCCTAACAGAAATATTTCCTTTTTCTGAATATAAATTATGTAAACACTCTGGGTATTTTATTTTATTTTATTTTATTTTATTTTATTTTATTTTGCTTCTATTGATTAAAAGCTATTTATTGTATGGCTTCCTGTGAGGCATTCTGAACCGTGAATTCCTGCATTCTTTTCTCTGTAATATCTATGACAATATAAGATGTCATAACAAAAGTAATTTCATATTGTACAGTGTCAATCAGACTGATAAGACAGAGTCATGAAAATCAGCAAATCTCTCCTCACTCTATTTTCCTAGAAGTTTTAAAATTACCTTTCATATCTAAGGCATAGAAGAAATATAAAACAGCTAGACATGAACATCAAGATCTATATCAAATAAGAATGCTACTGTTTCCCATCTAAATGTTTTGCAGAAATCAAATTTATTCTATTAATATTATGTACAGTATTGTAGTACTACTTATAATATTACAGTATTTGACATCTACAGTGTTATGGCATTTAAAACTAAAGCTGTGATTTTCTAGTAGTAAGTATTTATATGTACATATGTATTTTAAGTATATATTTTCAGGTAATGGCACGATAAGAAAAAATAGAGCAATAAAAAATGACTTATAAATACATTTAAAATAAAACTAAAATAAGTTTCAAAACGAAGTTGTCCTGAAGTTTTAAAAATTGGGATTTGGCATAAATTATGATAAACTTTTCCATATTTTCTAAAAAAAAACACCCTACAAATCACCAGAGATTAAAAATGGTGATTTGGGGACATAAAGATGTTCAGGGTTTTTTGTTTTGTTTTGTTTTGTTTTGTTTTGTTTTGGTTTGGTTTGGTTTCGGTGTTTTTGCAATGGTGGGGGGTGGTTTTGTGTTGTTTTTTTATTTTTTTTATTTTATTTTTTATTTGTTGGGGTTTTTAGGGTAGCAAATTCTTTTAATCAAACAAGTTTGGCAAATATAGGAGATATTTATTAAATATGTGGTTTGGTTGCATTGTGGTTTTTTTGCAAGTTGTTTTGGCCAAAATATTTTTTCTGTCATCCCAGAACTGCATTTTAAGATCACAAATCCTAGTACTATAAGAATGTATATATTTAACATGTAATATATGAATAGTTTTCTAGATTTCAGCAGAACTTGCTTCACAGGGTTTTAGTGTGTGAACTTCTTCAGGACTTGAAGATCTTGAAGAAGGAAAGTTTCTTTCCCAGGAGAATTCATTCAAGTGGAATTAAATTATCCTACAATTGTTATTTTCTCTGTAAATGAGGCAGCTACAGGGCAGTATCATACAATTGTATGTTCCAGAGAACAGGAACAAAAATGTTCTTCCATCTCCATATAATTCATGTTCCACACAGCATGTGGCAATTGCATTTCATTCTTTAAGCTTTTATCATGTGCCACAATTTTTTAAAATGTGATTTACTGAACATAAATGATTTACAAATAGTAACCTGTAATTACATTATTTTCCCTGTTGCATTCATTATTAATTTTGGACATAACCGAGGAATACTGGACAGAATGCCACTCAAAAGGACATAAATTCCAGGTGTGTTATTATTTTTTTTTAGCCCATCTGTGGAATGTACCAGGGACAGCAGAGTCCTGCCACACACATTTCTATTTCTTCTGATTTTATATGTATAGAGAAATAATATAGAAATTATATTTCCATGGGGTTTTGAGTCTTAAGGTAAAATCCTGCTTGGTTAAAAGCCTTGGGAGCCATGATTTCAATGGTTCAGTTGTGCCACTAAGCTTTTTATTGTCCCATAAAGGCACAGCTCTTCATTATGAGCACCACAGAAAGGCTTTCAGGCACAGTTTGGCGTGGAGTGGAAGAAAGCAGTGATGGCATTCATCCATGGGCTGCAGCAACCACCCCTCTGCACGGGTGCAGCAGAAATCCTTCACATCACTGTCCCCTTTTGGACATCCTGACACTCATCATCCACTTCAACATTTTTTTGTTGTGGTAATTCTTCTAATTTTGTTTGTTAGTGACTCTAATGTTGTCAAAAAATACAGACTTTAGGACTGTGGGATTATTCCTTGAACCCATCAACTTTTTCCGTAATGAGACAAGATGTAAATGTTTAAAAAATGGTAGCTGCCTGTGTAGCTCCTTCCAGATACAGTCAGCTCAAGGCCAAATTGCTGCTTCTGTTCCTCCTGGAGAAGAGGAATCAGTATGCATGTCCTGTAGAGCTAAGAGATACCAGTGAGGAGTGGGGAGAGAAGTGTACAATTTGCTGCTCAAACTCCCAGAGATGTCATTCTCATGGCTAGTGGAGAGGAGAGAGGAAATTCCCACAATCTCTTCCAATTCCAAGGTCAGTCAGGCTACTACAAAGAAAATTAGATTTAGTGCCTAACTGATAAAACAAATAGAAAGGATATGTCCACTTCAGCATTTTTTCTTTAATCTGGAGCACACTAAAGCAAATATCCTGGCTGTCCCCACTTGCTGGGCTTCGGTTCTTATTGCATAGAGGACTCAGAGCAGACAAACTGGATTTCATTTGGGTAAAACAAGCCAGAATGTGCATTCCCAAATTACATCTAAAGCACTCCAGCTGCTGAGGACACTTGGTGCATGGGACCAGACTGGAGACAGTTCAAAGCAAAGCATCCTGAAACACATACACTGTGGACATAAGTTCCTCAGCACCATATGGGGATTTCTGCAATGTTCTCAATACTTCTTAATGAAGAAACAATGAGGGATCATCTGGACCTCCCCTGTAGCTCAATAAAAAGATTGTTTTACTTTACCTTCTGCTTTACTTTCTTATTTAGCAATATGAAATACAGCTGAGGAAATGTTGCCAGGCATTCATATACATTCTTTCTAGATTTTTTTTTTTTTTTTTTTTTACACAAAGAAAGGCAAAGCAATATTTAAGTGAAAGCCTTGGCTGCAAGGCTGCAAGGATGTCCAGATTCTATTCATAGGTCTGTAAAACTTTTTGGGTGAGTGACTAACTTGTTTGACAGAAGCAAAGTTTTTCATCTATAAAAAGGATTATAATACTTGTCTACCCTATAAGGATTCTGGGAAGATGAATAAATGAATGTTGAATTGACTTAATGAGAGACAGAGTAAGCCCACACAAAATCAAAATTTAAATTTTATATTTATCTTTCCTCCTGTGTATTTAGGCAAACTTGAATAGGGAAATTTCTATCAGCAGAACTGTTAGAAGAAATCAGATACTTCAGATGACAAGAATTTCAAAAAGAAGAACCACTTCTGTCAGATTATTATGTAGAGAGAATAGTTAGAAGTCCAAAAAATGAGGGATGCTCTGGAATTTATGAATATAGAACTTCTTTTTAAAAAGAAAACAGTGAACACTGCTTAAGTGTTTCACATAACTGTTGCCTCTACCTTCGTGAACAGATTTTGGGTTCTAAAATTGCATAGCATGGAAGTGTCTACCTCCATCTTACCTAAGTACTGGAATTGTGCAGGAGTTCATGCACAGCTTCTATTGTATCTTAACTATCATGACGACTGGGACTATTCCAGCACGAGGGGCCAAATGCTTCCCAGACACGTGAGATGCGAGAGGTCTCCACATGGATGACTGGAAGCAGCAGACCATGCTTTCCAGTTATGTTGGTGAGACAGAAAGCAGAACTCTTGAAGAAGCTCGTTAGCAGGGTTTGCATGATGCTGTGACAGAGGTTATGCGCTCTGTGGTGCTCAGAGCTTGGCTGAAGGGAACAGCTGACTGTCTGAGGCAGATATACCCATCTACAATTACCATGTGGGGCTTTGATCCTGCTGTGGGCCACACTCTTGAAAGCTAGGCACAGTGGTTTCCAAAAAGCACATGTCAAAGTTTTTCATGGCACCCAGTCCCTGGACACTTATGTAAATGTATCTTCATCAGAACAAAAACTGAAGAATTCCTGAGCAGTGTTAAAAAGTCAGCAATTACTACTGGTTGAAACACAATTGCACTTGGGATTTTTTGGGGTCTAGAGTATCTGGTCTTTTGAAAAGAACATCTATCAGTTGCATATTTGACAAACATCAAGTTTCTGAAGATTTCGACATTAAGTCCATCTTAAGAAATTTCTTCTGAGTGTTTGTTTTTTTTCTGTTACTGAAGGAGTTGAACTGATATTCTTACTGCGAAACCTTTGAGCAACACTCTTACTTATAAATAGGCTTACTATTAACCTTTTCTCTCCTTTTGCAACTCTGGATGCAGTTTTCTCTCTTGTAAGCAATGAGTGTTGTAACACGCTGGAGGCTATGTTATGCTATAGCATTTAGAAAAACCAGCATACACGTGGAAACATTGAAGACCAGCTCCAGATCTGGGGAAGCCTGGATATACAAGATAGCATCTTTTGGAAAATTAATTGGAGTTTTAAAGTCCTGACATTAAGAAGTCCTTACAGATGTTGGACAGAATCAGTTCAACTACCTGTCACTCCACAGCTGAGCACATCTACCAGGCAGGCAAGAAGGGCAGTAACAATGTCTTTTTGCCCTCTGAAAGTTATTAAGGCCTTCATTAATTTTGGGCAAGAGGCTCCTACTTTGTAACTCTGAAGACTGAATATCGGCAGTATTTGAGGCTGAATACACACCCACCCGCAATGTTCCAACGGTGTTTAAAAGGAGAGGTATCACTGATACTTAAGATGGTCTGGACATGCAACTAGGCAGAATTCAGCGTCCTAAAAGATGTTCAGTTTCCTACTTTGCTTTTAGTAAAATCCATACAAATCTGCCTACCATTTTGGTCCTACTGCATCTTGAAAATTCCAAATTATCCCAATCAGAATATAATAAATTTTAATAAAACTGAATGGCAGATATAAATAAGCATAAATCTTGTCTTTACTGATAGCTAATTTTTAATGTGTGTCACAAACCTATATTCTGATGACAAGTTCTGTTTTACAATGGGTGTAGTGTTCTGACCTGGTGGTATCTGGCACACTGTGGCAATTTAGTGTTTTTGCTGTATTTGACATGCAATCACCTCAACATTATAAGCTGAAAATGTAGACTTCTGGAAGACAGCAGTATTTTATTCTGATAGACTATAACATATTTTAAGTGGCAGTTTTCACAGGATCACAACTAAAATATGCTTTTGATTTAAAAAGTTGAAAGATTTACTTACCTTATAACATGAATTAATAAAGTTACGCTGCGCTCTGTTGTGACTTGTCAGAATTAGATGCCTTTATTACCTTGGAAAATTAGATAGATTCTTGCAATAAAATCCATCTGTCTTTGAGTACTAAAAATCAGTAGATATGGAAACTAGAGGTCACCGTCCTGGCCTGTGTATGGATTTTGGCTGCCTCATTTTATTTGAACAGCAAAGTAAAAGAACCTGTTTTACAGCAAAAAATATTTCACTGCCAACGCTTTATTGATGATGTTAAAGTAACAGCAAAGGAAACCTGTGTTCATTTAAACGTTAAAGCAATAATAGACTCATGAAACAGTGTGTAAAGCCTGTTAAAATGGAGGAAGAACTGCAGTAACTTTTCAGCCAGTTTTCCAAAAGAGTAATTTTTAAATTGCCTGAAGTATGATGATCAGAAATATCCCCTTCATTCTCTTCCACAGTGAGAATGTGTTGATTATAGTTTCATGAAAATAAAAAGAGCCTAAAGGTTTAATAATACCCAAAGGATTTGGTTTTTAATTTTTTAATAGGGTGAAAAATAATGTGAAGGAAGAGGATTCAGGTCTTGCACTTTCTTTATATCATGCTGCTATTGAAAAAAGAATTAATAGCTTGTATTTTGCTGGAGGAGCCTTGTATTTTGTTGGAGGAGCTTTGTATTTTATTGGAGCCTTATACCAGATGCATTATCAAAATTAAAAACTTAGACACACTTAATATAATTATTTAATATTGAATCTTGTGTAATACTGTTAAACTATTTAAGGCTGAAATTTCATCAGATCTTTAATAGGATTATCTAAGTATTGGTTGAGAGATTAATGAAGAGTCCTTCCCCACCATTTTCGTCCCCAGAAAATGTGTTGGAAGTGTTAATGATTCACTAGGTGTCACTCTTATCTTTATGAGACTGCTGATAGAAGACTATACCAGCGTGGCAGGAGTCAACATTCCCTGCTGGAAATGCCGTGTCTCAGCTGGAATATAAAACCATAGGCCTGCTTACTTGTAATCATTAAGAAGTCTGCACCCTTTTTCAAAAGAGCAGGAACATTGTTAACCACAGCAAATTGCAAGTTGTCATAATTGCATTCTTGCTGGCTTAAATATTTCTCTGTATTTTAAATCAAATACTATTCACATTTCTTTCTAAAACCAGTATTGGTATACACAGTTAGCTGCATTATTCCTTATCCAAAGACACACATTTTCAATGGTTAAAAGCTTATGTTGAGAGAGACTGTACCTCTTTTAATAAAGCATTAAGATGTGTTACCTTTTGGAAATGAGAAATGTATGTAATAAATATTGTATAGGAGACTGCCAGCAAAACACATATATGTCCCAGAATCTGGCTATGGTTGGAATTGTGAAATTATGGTGGGGTACTGTTTTCCTCTTGGTAAATAGTTCTGAAACTTGTAGCAAAACTAAGTAGAATGTAATTGTTCACTTAGGGCCTCCCCCCACACTCCCTACACAAGTAAGAAAATTCCCCAGAACTCCTACAGGAGGAGACAGTCTTGATTTTACTACTGGGTCCATTCCAAGGGACCTCCTTGGAACAAGGAAACCCAGCTCAGCTTCCCACCTTTCAGAAAAAAATTTTCAGAAAAAAATTTATTTGTTCTCACTGTCTTCTGCCAGAACTGTTCCTCTTTGCATGGATCCACAGAGAATATATCTCTACCTTAGTTTTCAGAACCATTATAAGTAAGGCAAGACAATGTGAACTCCAGTCTGTTGTCCAATAGACCTCTCAATGTTAAGTAAGACTGAGAAAGACCCATCCAGAAATGCATTCATCCATTGGCTAAGAAATATTGGGCTTGGACTCCAGTGTCCACACATAGGGTTGAGATTTCACAACTGTGAATGTCATTAAGGACCATTCAACTCTGCTCCTATTATGTGAATTTAGCTTTTTATTTATTTGGCCAATATTATAAGGACTCCAAAATGAAAGATTTTGCCCTGTAATTTTAATGAAAAGAAAACTCCAAAGAAAAAGAAAAATATTTCTAGTCCATTTATCTCTCTGTATTTATATTTTTAAGCAAGATAAAGACAGGTTAGGTTTGACATTAAGGTTGTCTTGTCTATTGTTCATGAGGCTTCAGACAGAATATCCAGCTTTATATTTGTCCATTTTAAAATTGTGACATGCGTTGGATGATTTTTGGACTGAGAAAAGAGATTTCTATTAGATTTTTACAGTTTTAGCTTATTACTTTTTCTAATCATGGATCATGTTCAATTCCTGTGATAAGAAACAGATTTGTGGAAGAAAGCAATCTACATAATAATCAAAGTAAGACAGTATTACAGGAAACCAAATTGTTATTTGTAGAAGTCTTCAAATAACATGGCTGCATTATTGATTCTATTGAGACAGTATCCACAAAACCATACAAAGATTGATGTTTCTGTCTCCTGCTTGCTGCAAAAACTTGGTGAGACATAAATCTTCTCAATCGCTTAAAATCCGTAAACAGCTTACATAGAGAAAGGGCAGACAGGTAAAAGTTCTGAATGATGATGGATACATGTCAATTTAATTCTGAATTCTCTTATTTGTTCTTTTAGGACATGCCTACAAGTTAACAAATAAAAATGTAAAGACCTAGAGTAATTTTGCTGCTCAAATATATCTGAATATTTTCATGGGGCTATCCTATTAATCCTTTTCCTTTCTCATTGTTTAATGTCACTCCACTGTTCTTACCACCAAAAATTCTTCCTGATGTCTAAAATTTTCTTTAGAAACAAGTATTTCATCAATAACCTAGGAAAAATTACAGCATTTTTTCTATGTCCACTTATTAGAATGAATGTAGGAAAAAGCCTTTATATATATATATCCTTTTATGTATTTGTAGATTTATATATATTTACACATTTATGTATTTATATAAGCCTTTATATTTATATCACTCAAAGCTCAGGAGCAATGCATCCCAATAAAGAGGAAGTCAGGCAAAAACACCAGGAGGCCTGCATGGCTGAACAGGCAGCTCCGGGACAAGCTCAAACACAAAAAGGAAGCCTACAGAGGCTGGAAGCA
The DNA here is from genome assembly GCA_013400195.1 of Aramus guarauna. Classification (NCBI taxonomy): domain Eukaryota; kingdom Metazoa; phylum Chordata; class Aves; order Gruiformes; family Aramidae; genus Aramus; species Aramus guarauna. Next base: position 597,764 of record VXBL01007850.1, read on the forward strand.
GGGGCAGGTAGCCTGGGAGGAATACAGAGAACTTGTCCGAGCAGCCAGGGATCAGGTTAGGAAAGCTAAAGCCCTGACAGAATTAAATCTGGCCAGGGACGTCAAGGGCAACAAGAACACTTCTGTAGGTACGCCTGTGGTAAAAGGAAGACTAGGGAAAATGTGGGCCCTCTCTGGGAAGAAACAGGAGACCTGGTTACCTGGGATATGGAGAAGGCTGACTGCTCAATGACTTTGTTGCCTCAGTCTTCACCAGCAAGTGCTCTAGCCATGCTGCCAGGCCTCAGAAGGCAAAGGTGGGGACTGGGAGAGGGAAGAACCATCCACTGTAGGAGAAGATCAGATTCGAGACCATCTAAGGAACCTGAAACTGCACAAGTCCACGGGACCTGATGAGATGCATCCACGAGTCCTGAGTGAACTGGCAGATAAAGTTGCTAAACCATTCGCCATCATAGTTGAGAAATCATGGCAGTGCAGTGAAGTTCCAACTGACTGGAAAAGGGGAAACATAACCCCCATTTTCAAGAAGAGGAAAAAGGAATACCCTGGGAACAACAGGCTGGTCAGTCTCACCTCTGTGAGAGCCCAGCAAGATTGTGGAGCACATCCTCCTGGAAACTATGCTCAGGCATATAGAAAATAAGGAGGCAACTGATGACAGCCAACATGGCTTCACTAAGGGCAAACCATGCCTCACAAATTTGGTGGACTTCTATGATGGGGTTACAGCATTGGTGGGTAAGGGAAATGCAACTGATATCATCTACCTGGACTTGTGCAAAGCATTTAACACTGTCCTGCACAAAATCCTTGTAACTAAATTGGAGACACATGGATTTAGTGGATGGACCACGCCGTGGATGAGGAATTGGCTGGATGGTCGCACTCAAAGAGTTGCATTCAATGGCTTGATATCCAAGTGTAGAGCAGTGACGAGTGGCGTTCCTCAGGGGTCGGTATTGGGACCAGCGCTGTTTGACATCTTTGTTGGTGACATGGACAGTGGGATGGA
>VXBL01007850.1:609243-659807 GCA_013400195.1 Aramus guarauna
AAAAAAAGTGCATGGTTTCTGTAGTACTTGGCAATATCTAATTTCCGGCACTGTAAGTCCTAAAAAGGAAAGGACAGGAGTACAGCTCCCAAATGTAACCATTTTGGGAAGCATTTCAGGTGTAGCTTATGCGACCTGTCTTCTCATAACCTCAAATTTTAGCTCTGTCCTTTTCATCTTCTAGAAAGTTATCTTTCTCCTTGTTGTCTTAATAGCTAGGATGATATTTTTTCTATTACTAAGACATGTGCCACGCAGCAGAACACACTGATCAGTGGAGCAGTTTTGAACAGTCACTGTCAATTTTTAGAATCTGAATTTTGATGTTCCAAACTTAAGAATCCTCAGGACTGCCTGTCTGGCAGTAACTGTGTCTCTAAGTTCAAGCTGGCTGCACATTTCTTTACACTTTCTCAAAGACAAAGATCTTTTGTAGGCAACAAAATAGCTATAAGACTGAAAAGACTGTGTATTCAAAGCCAAAACAGGCATTTTTGGGAGTTTTTTGCGGGTTTTTTTGGTTTGGGTTTTTTTTGATGAAGGAAAGAAATTGAAGCAATTTCTGCTAAAAATATTTCCATTACATTTACATTTGACCTGTTAAATCAGTCTTCTATAAAATGTCTAGACAGACGAACTGTATTTAATGTGCTCAGTATCACTCAGCCTAGAAGGGGCAGTTTAAATGATATTGCTATGTTTATTGAGCACAAAAACTACTCATATACTGTGCAAAAGATTAGTGTAGAAATATTTGTAACTGCATCTTAAGATAATAAAAATTAGTTTCCTTTCTATCAGAATTACCACGCAGTGCAAATCTGGATGCATGCACCAGTAGATGAAATCTTCATGGCAAGCCCTGGTTGCATGTCGGGTCCTGCTAAAGAGATTGCCACAGCCGGCTCCACGGCTCAGCAGCAGACACAACGCACACAGATCCCCTGGCTGATACACCCAAGGGAAATCTGCACACCCTGAGCATTAAGACATGAAGGTTTCTGAAAAGTTAAAGGTATTATTCTCCATAGCATTAAAAAGTTAATTTAGGGAGTCATGAAATTATAAGGACTTCCTCAATGGGACTTACAGAGAGAGACTTGTCCTCTAATTGTAATTTGTTTGATACCTGCCTTAGAATGGGATGAATCACTGTTTGCATTGACAACTTCAGGAACTTAGAAACTAGTTTAGGGGAAGGAATGACCATTTACATGGCCAAAAGTTTAGTGATATGATTTCTATCTCTTATACTGAAGTATTGGTTAAATTGACTATCACCTGAACACAAAATGCTGGAAACAAATAAGCTGGCATATTTTTGTGCCATATGGTTCTACAACTGAAGGAAGTATGAGAAATCAAACTCGGTCTTACTTCTTCAACCACATACAGGAATCCAACTTTGATAACTAAATAGCTGTAAATCATCTTAAGGATATTGCACAGCATCAAGATTAGACTGCCACAAGCAGGCAGACTGGGTCTTCCTAGATTTGTGTGATTATTCTTTCATTTTTACTTTTTAATTAATTTTTATTATTGTTATTAGAAGGCTTTTTGCATAATTATGACAGTGAAATCAGGATTCTGCTTTCTGCCAAAGGTTTGGGCTTATTCAGTCTACTTTGTCGTGCTTTTGCCCCAGGCAGCAGCTAAGCCCCGTGAAGCCGTTTGCTCACTACCCCAACAGTGGGATGGGGGAAGAATTGGAAGAGCGAAAGTGAGAAAACTCGTGGGTTGAGATAAAGACAGTTTAATAGGTAAAGCAAAAGCTGGGCGTGCAAGCAAAGCAAGACAAGGAATTCATTCACCACTTCCCATGGGCAGGCAGGTGTTCAGCCGTCCCCAGGAAAGCAGGGCTCCATTACTCTGAACATCCCTCCCTTCCTTCTTCCCCCAGTTTAACATGCTGAGCATAATGTCATATGGTATGGCATATCCCTTTGGTCAGTTTGGGTCAACTGTCCCAGCTGTGTCCCCTCCCAACTTCTGGTGCACCCCCAGCTACTCGCTGGTGGGGTGGGGTGACAAGCAGAAAAGGCCTTGACGCTGCCTGAGCGCTGCTCAGCAGTAACGAAACTATCCCTGTCTTAGCAACACTGTTCTCAGCACAAATCCAAAACACAGTCCCATACCGGCTACTATGAAAAAAACTAACTCTATCCCAGCTAAAACCAGTGGATACCCCCATTCTATACTTGGACTTAATTTTCTTCCATGACCAGAGCTGTGGAACTAGCTAGATCTGACCATCGCCTCCTTTGCACAACTGTCTGTGCTCAGGACACAGGGCAAAGGAAGACAACACAGAAAATTTCGTAGTTCTATTTCTGCCCTTTCCACTTGTCTTGTGACATAGCTAGCAATTTAGGGGTACTTGTGATGATTTTGCCTCCAGAGCAAGTTATCTGAATACATGTATGTATGTGCTAGTGAGAAATTCAGTGAGCTAAGTGTCCAAGCTTCAGTCAAGGCAGATTTGAGGAAGGCTTCAATTCCCTAGACACAGGTATTAACACTGTTTGAGATGGCAGGAGAATCCGATCCACAGAGCTACCTGATACAACACAGGGCTTACAGGAAATCCGCACATCTGTGAAACAGCCTGGCGGTGACATGGCACATCCCACAGCACCCGCAATTCCACCAGCTGAATCCCGCTCCAAGACAACGGACTGTAACTTAGTTCTCCCTGAATGAGGCATTCCTGGCTGCTCAGCTGAATTGCCTCTGGGCTCCCCTGGCTGTATTGTCCAGACATCCACAGACTGTAGCAGTCCATTTAGCTAGCTCACCTAGCTTAGTTAGAGGCACCTACATCTACACCTATGCTTAAATTTTTCAGTCTCAAGCTATTTGCCACTGTAGATGAAGCATTCAGTTGGGAACAAAACATCCCCACCTGAAATTCATAAGCTAACTCTTACTGTATCAATCCACAGTAGATGTGCTGTCATCCTGGCAAAATAATAAAATTCTTACTTGTTTGTCAGATAAGTTTTTTCTCTGATTTTATGCTATGATTCTTTCATAAGCCAGAAGATATTCTATAGAAAGCAAAGCACATTTTTTCTCCTTTTTGTGCAGTTCTTCCTGACAGAAAATGTCTTTAAAATATGTATTGCTGAACATGATGTAGCCAGACAAATTGTAATAATGGTTTTACATATTTTAAGTCATAGAAATGTTAACTCTTTTCTACAAAAAAAAAAATGACTTAATGTACTAGTATTTATGCATCCAATGCATAGCAGACTGAAAGCATGAAACATCTGTGCACACACGAGCACAGAAGGCCATGTGATAAACGTTCCCTCAGCAAAGAGAATTCATTATCTGAATCCAGAGGAAATACTCAGGTGTTATTTTAGTTTACAATGCCTCATAACCTTTTCAACATTCATGTATGGTACCTAGTCTTAACTACAGCAAAATATATGCATTTTATTGTTTCTTTTCTGTCAGCTAAGCCTTACAATGGAAACTTTTGAATAAAAATCTGCTGAACCAGTTCTTTGTCATAGGTTATAGGCTTTCTCTCACTCATCCATGCAATACCTGCACTAACCATATTTCTTCATGTCCAAAAAGCACTGAAATGAATCCATTTAGATGGCTGTTTTCTTCAATATTGTCAGATTTAATGACAACAATGCTACTTACATACAGCATTGTGAACAAAAGAACTATTTTAAGCAGCATCTATGTTTATTTATTTATTTTTCCCTATAGCTTTGGTAAGTGATTTTGACTGGTTATTAAAAACTGTTTGGCGATCTTAGAACTTACTTGTCAAATCCAGTCAGCAGCAAAATCTGATTGGTGCTTTGCAGAATTCATATTTAAACTGCAGAGGTTCCTCTAAAAGTTAAGTAATTTATTGATCTGAAATCAGAAACAATCCAAATAATTTAAAAGAGAAGACAGTAGACAGGAGGACAATGAATATGTCTATTTTTCAGTCTTCCACACCTTTATGAAATCACAGTGGATTATTCCATATTATGAATTCTTACAAAATACCTGTAGGCACGTCTATTCTCTTACAAAATTGGACATCTGGAATACACATGTTCTCCTATGAAAATAATTCAAACAGAAACCATGTAGAGATTTGCACTGACAATCATATCATTGAAGACATTCTTTTCTGTCCTTAGTTATCCATTGATTAATTTTGCCATGATTACTAATGGGCAAGGCATCCAACCATTTTTTACTTAGCACTATGTCTTACGCATCATTATTATTACTATTGTCATTATTAAATATATATTATTAAGCTATATTATTATTAAAGTAAAAGAGCGTAGATTTAGATTAGATATTAGAAAGAAATTCTTCACTGTGAGAGTGGTGAGGCACTGCAAGAGGTTACCCAGAGAGGTTGTGGATGCCCCATCCCTGGAAGTGTTTAAGACCAGGTTGGATGGGGCTTTGGGCAACCTGGTCTAGTGGAGTGTGTCCCTGCCTATGGCAGGGAGCTTGGAACTAGATGATCTTTGAGGTCCCTTCCAACCCAAACCATTCTATGATTCAGTGATGATGAAGATTATGCCTCATGCCTGTGAGAATAAGTTCTAGATCCTTTCACCAACTGGCACTCACATGACATCACGGTAAGTTCGTCCTTTGTGAGAATAAGGACCAGTAAAGTTAGACATGATGCCTCCACATTTCATATTGAACTCAAAGGAGAAATTTTTGATCCTCCCTAAGGTCTTTTGGCACATACTTCAGGATGACTGGAAGCTGTTTCAATCTCCAGGACAAAATACGCACATGCTTTCTCTGCCATTCTTACCACTTCAGCCTACCCATTTACTTCCCATTCTGCCCTGTGAGAATCCTTCCTGTTAGCCTTCACAGAGGTGGAAATTTTGTGGTGAGACATAAGGAGAATAGCCAAATGGCACATAAAGAAATTTGCTTGAACTAAATAGCTTCTCTTAGCCCTCCAGGCTCTTTGATACTGTGAAGTCCCCATGGAAATATGGTAGCTGTCCTTCCTATTGGCCCACATACACCTGACAGTCCCTTCTCAGAAGGTTTTCTTCATGGCCATTTGGAGCATCCTCTTTCACAGTCACTGGGCTGAGTGGTGTCCTCTGTGGCAGGGCCCAAGATAGATAGCAAGAATGTTTTGAGAAGTGCCCTTGTGCTTCCTCATCCTTGCACCTCACAATTATTAAATCCCCTTCATGTTTTGTTCTTACTGAAGACAGTAAAAAGAAGACATCCTAAGCAATGCGAGGGAAGAGAAAAAATTGTTATCAAGATATTTTGGATATCTAACAGCCTCTGCTGATATCAACTAGAACAGGACAAGCTAGGGACACGAGGAAGTACATCTGCATCAGAAGAGAAGAGAATGGAGGTGATATGTCTTAATTGAAATGCTACTTATTTTTCTTATTTCCTTTTATTTATCTAAGAACAAGTCAATGTAACATGCTTTTGTAATATGAACTGTTCTACAAATATGTCCAACATGCACAGGATACATATTTTTACATTTTATTTCTCACCAATGCAAATCTATTTTCAAAAAGAAGTGCATTAAGTTGTAAAAATACAAGTATTCTGTTAGAGTTGTGGATGTGTGATTTGTTTTCTTTAAATCTCTTTGTGATTCTCACTTTAAAGAGATTGTATTAGGTATATGCTACATCATTCTAGCTTCTCATCTGTGAAAGCATTCAGACACAGCACTTCCAATTAGGGTAGTAACTCTAGCAGTATCGAATAGTAGCTTCACTGGACTAGAAAGGATTTTTCACATCAATATTAACTCTGGAGAAAAAGTGGAAGAGAGTAAGGAAAAAGAGATGGGATAATGATAGAAGGCAGAGCTATATGTGCCTTCACACCAATATCAACATTTTGAGAATAAGAGAACATTGATGCTACATCAACCACAGAGATCATGCTCCAAAACAACTGTAGGGAACCTTTGTCACTTAGGGTAAAATTAAAGTAAAAAGTGGTATTAGAAGCAGTCCTGATTCTGCAAACAACTTTACCAGCTTTATCAGACATAGGTGGTATGGCTTATATGGCTTTATCAGACATAGGTGGTCCTGAGCACTCTGGAGTTGCTTCAGCAAAGACTTTAGTCATGTACTTTATTTCAGTACATCTCTTGAAAAAAATTCAATTTCTCAAACTGTAAATATGTGTTTAAGTGCTTTACTGGGTGAGAGCCAGACTACTCTGCATCTTTCAGGATCAAGTCCTGGGTAACTACAGCTTTGACTTTCTTCTGTATGATGAATTATCATGTTACTGAGTGAGCTACATATAATAATGAGCATTACATGCTGTTTGCATGGTAGCTATTTGCATGGTATGCTGTTAAGTTCTCAAAGAAATAGGACAAAGTGTTTATAACACAACAGCAAAAATCAATATTAAAATGATCTGAAAAATAAATAATAGATTGAACCATCAAATTTATGCTTATTATAAAATACTTCATAATGGCAGTGATTGGCTGTTTGTGGATACCTGATGGTTTGTAATATGATATGTAAGAATACAGCTGAGAACATTCTAGCCATTAATAGAAGAACTAAGGATTCAGCTAAAAGAAGAATAGATTGAAATTTTTGCCTCAAATCTTGGAGACAGAGTTAATACCAAATTTTTCTTTCTGCCATATTCCTGTATCTCTTCAGTTTTAATGATTTTTAAAAACTATGCTGCCAGGGGTTTGTGTGACTTGATTTGCTATTTCCCTTAAGATGCAGATTGTTTGGAATGACTGATTTGTTTCTGTTCCCATTTTTTAAGTAATCCCTTAGCTGCTCTTTGGTAATACCCACTTTGGAAAAGCCTTCTTTATGTTGCTTCTTACAGTCGGATTTTAAACAGCGATATTTTGCCACTTTTTGAGCTCTGCAGATTTAAAATTTTTCAGAAGCACATTTAACTTTTCTTTAAAATGCCCAGTGTCTCAAACCAGAAATACTTTACACAAGAATTATGTTATTTCCCACTGCTTTCATTGGTTTGTCATTTTTATCTTTCTGACCATAGCACATTCTTTCTGAGTATGATTTTTATGCAAATCACAAGTACATTTATTCTATTTTTGGCTGCTCTTCTGTGTGTCACTGAACATTGAGAAGTAATTTGCTACTTTAAGTTATATTTAAAGTTATATTTAAAAACATGCAGAGCTTCTTGTTAAATGATGGAATTCTCATTATGACTTCAAATCAGCATACTGCTCATACATATGCGTGACTTTAAGCTCCTGTTGATTCTAATTCAAAGGCAGCAGAGAATAGTTTTGTCCTAGAGTAACAGATGCTCTCATCTGAGTAGACTGAGCTCATATATCTGTTTTGTTTATGAATTGCTTTGAAAGTCAAAATAAGGAACCCAACACAATTAAGGCAGCATCTCAAACGCTTGCTAAGTTTGGGACAGTTCATCTTCATTCAGGGTCTGGTTTTACACTGCTACTAGCTCAGTTATGGTTCTATCTGATATCAGACTAGTACCATGCCCTGCTCAACTATAAATCAAATACAGTTTATTTTTTGTAATTAAAACTGTTCGAATTATATACAGAAAGGTCTATAATGCTCTCCATCTTCACCAGTGCATTGTGTTAGCCTACCAAACTTGTACTTGAGTTTAAACTCCTGATTCTCCATGCTGACATATACCCTTGTGCTGGATAACTCAAGACTAGAGACTGCATTAGATACATGCATTGGTTACTGCTCTAGGCCCAGGTCTGGATGTGTTATTTTTGTTTTGTGAACTAGACTGCTGCTCACAAAGCCCCAGGCACATGCTCAGCTGTCAGCATGCGGGACCAGTTGGCTGCTGGAAATGGTTCATCAGAGATATGAAGCTTTGTTTCCTCCTAGAGTTCAAATACCCACAGGAAACTAACTGATGGTGGGATGGAGAAGCAGGTTGGGGAAGGAGTAGGCTCTTTGCAGCCTTTTTCCCTAATGCTAAAGCTCGCCTGTGTACAAGTCTGCCTAGGATAAATGACCAGTTTCAGGTCTATTACCATTCTGAAAATACATACCTGAATTTCGGAGACCTAAATAATCGCGGAAAAAAGAATGGTACCCTGTTGTTTGTCATCACTGTGCTACCTATACATGCTGTGACACACACTGTATGCATGTATACGCATATCTTGTGATATTTCTGTTACTCGTCTGGTATTCTTCCTATGTCTCTGATGATAATAAAGTTCCACCCTCTTTGAAATCAATGTGAGTCAGCTAAACTCCTTCAGAGTTTTTAGTATTTAGTGTTTGGAAAATCCCACTATGCACCAATTTACATATTTCAAAATGTCTTCCATCATCAGGCCCTTACTTTATAAAGTTCATTTTATCTTGTGATCGGAGGAAACTGTCTAGCTTTTCTACAGCACCTTAGTAAGTTTTTCACCACTTACTTCCATAAGTCTTCCGTGTGTGGCTCTGTAAACAATTTCACAAAACTTATTTCAGCTTCAAACATCAAAGAATTAAATCTCCTGAAATAAAATTAATAATAAAAATTAATATTGTTCATTGTCCAGGGTAATCTTACGATTTCAAATAGGGAGTTTTTTTGAGAGAAACTGGCAAGTTTTTTTCTTACATAAGGTCTTTATTGCTAGAAATCAGTATGACATTATTTAACCAAGAGATTTTGCAGGAGATAATCTATGACTGAATATCTATCCTGCTGCTTTGCCAAAAGCCTCTTTAGAAACATTTCAAAGATATCATCCAGTTACAGTCTTCTGATATTTTTTTCTAAATGTTTGTAAACTGAACTTTACACAGTGCACATTATGGTGGCACCAGTTTATGGAAAATTCCTCTCTGTTTGCACTCTTGCAGATTTGCCAGATTGTGGTGAGGTTGTACCAGAAACATGACTCAGACATAGGGGAATTTTCCAACCCCAGAAAATCAAATATTTATCCTCACCTCAGCAAAATATGCATTTTAGATATTTCACTTAAAATGGTATATATACAGATCTTTTTAAAAAAACCTTTATCAAGATCAGTTACTCATATCTGAAGTCAGAATGTGAGAAACATATTAGAAGCACTAAAGCGGAGAAATCTGATTATCCAGTCTCTCATTTTTGCTACTACTAGAAGACCTGAGCATTTAGGAGTACTTTCACAAAGTGATTTATACACTGTGTTTCTCAGCATTACAGTGCCTAACTTCGAAGCGTATACTCTGAGACTGGAATCTGCAGTCTGCTGTAAATAGCAAATCTGCTCCTAAACTGGGGAACCACATGGGACTTCACACAGGATCACAACAGTCAGTGTGTCAGATTGGGAGCTACCAAACTTGGCCAAGAGGAATACTGAACGTAACGGTGCGTTGTACATCCTACCATTACTGGATGCCCAAATACTTATCTTTAGACTGCAATAAGACAAATATGTCATATTGAAATTAAAAAAATACAACCCCTTTTAGATCAGTAAGGCCAGTAACTAATTTCATTGAGTAAAGCTTAGTGTGAAATGCATTTGAAATCTTTGAAAGGTGGGTGCCCTTCTTCCAGACAAGTTCTTGAATCACTGAGCTACAGAACTTTGACACCTCTTGCTTACTAAAGCCCTGCAAGCTTCTGAACTGTAGGATGTCTTCCGCAGGATAAGCAGTGATTTATATACCCCAGTCTGCCAGAATACTTTATATGCAGGTGATTAGAATGCTAGTATGAGAATTAAGAGCTGTAGTTTAAATCTTTTCAGGCTGTATTGGATTTGTGTGGCAAGGTTTTGGTAGCGGGGAGGGGCACAGGGGTGGCTTCTGTGAGAAGCTGCTAGAAGCTTCCACCATGTCCGACAGAGTCAATGCCAGCCGGCTCCAAGACAGACCTGCTGCTGACCAAGGCTGAGCCCATCAGCGACGGTGGTAGTGCCTCTGGGGAAATATAGTTAAGAAGGGACTAAAAAACCACCAGGAGCAATAGCAACCAGAGAGTGGAGTGAGAATGTGTGAGAGGAACAACTCTGCAGGCACCAAGGTCAGTGAAGAAAGAGCGAGGGGAGGTGTTCCATGTGCCGGAGCAGAGATCCCCCTGCAGCCCCTGGAGAAGACCATGGTGAGGCAGGCTGCTCCCCTGTACCCCATGCAGGTTAGCAGTGGAGCGGGTATCCACCTGTAGCCCATGGAGGACCCCATGCCAGAGCAGGTGAATGCCCCTGAAGGAGGCTGTGACCCTGTGGGAAGCCTGTGCTGGAGCAGGCTCCTGGCAGGACCTGTGGAGAGAGGAGCCCATGCTGGAGCAGGTTTGCTGGCAGGTTTGTGACCCCATGGGGGACCCACATTGGAGCAGTCTGTTCCTGAAAGACTGCACCCCATGGGAAGGACCCATGCTGGAGCAGCTCATGAAGAACTGCAGCCCATGGGAAGGACTCGCCTTCGAGAAGTTCGTGGAGGACTGTCTCCTGTGGGAGGGACCCCATGCTGGAGCAAGAGATGAGTGTGAGGAGTCCTCCCCATGAGGAGGAAGGAGGGGCAGAGACGTGTAATGAACTGACTGCAACCCACATTCCCTGTCCTCCTGTGCTGCTGGAGGGGAGGAGGTAGAGAATTTGAGAGTAAAGTTAAGCTTGGGGAAAAAGGGAGGGGTGGGGGGGAAGTGTTTTTAAGATTTGGCTTTATTTCTCATTATCCTACTCTGATATGATTGGTAATAATTTAATTTTTTGCCAAGTTGACTCTGTTTTGCCCATGACGGTAATTGATGAATGATCTCTCCCTGTCCTTATGTTGATCCATGAGACTTTTGTTATATTTTCTCTCCCCTGTCCACCTGAGGAGGGGAGTGATAGAGTGGCTTTGGTGGGCACCTGGCATCTAGCCAGGGTCAGCCCACCACACAGGCTAAATAACTCATCTCACTTTCCGGTAGAGCACTCATCATTAGCTGCTGGACCCTCTTTCCATCACCCACCTTAAGGGCAACATACCAAGAATTCCCATCCCATCCTCCTCCAGATTCCTTTTTTCTGCTTCTCACTGGAGGTTACTCTCCTCCTTACTCTGCTAGTCCAGTTGTTCATCTGATAGTTCTGTTTAATGATGCATGTTAAATATAAGAACTAGCTTTCAAGGAGAAGCTTTATTTTAAATTGGACTGCATCACTCATCTGTTTTATTGTCTAGCCATGCAAGGAGTTGCACTGGCACAGCTGAGGATCCTGGAGTGCATACAAAGAAGTGTAGCCAGCAGGTCAACAGAGGTGATTCTGCCCCTTTACTTCACTCTGGTCTGGTGAGACCCCACCTGGAGTACTGTGTCTAGCTCTGGGGTCCTCAGTGCAAGCAAGACGTGGAGCTGTTGGAGCGGGTCCAGAGGAGGGCTACAAAAATAATCAGAGGGATGGAGCACCTCTCCTATGAGGAAAGGCTGAGAGAGTTGGGGTTGTTTAGCCCAGAGAACAGAAGGCTCCTGGGAGACCTTATTGTGGCCTTTCAATGCTTAAAGGAGGCTTGAAAGAAAGGAGGCTTATAAGAAAGATTTGGAGAGACTTTTTAATAGGGTCTGTAGCAATAGAACAAGGTGTAATGGTTTTAAATTAAAAAGATGGTATGTTCAGACTATATATAAGAAGAAAATTTTTATGATGAAGGTGGTGAGACACTGGAATAAGTTGCCCAGAGAGGTTGTAGATGCCCCGTCCCTAGAAACATTCAAGGTCAGGCTGTATGGGTCTTTGAGCTACCTGGTCTGTTGTGTCCCTGCCCACGGAAGGGCAGTTGGACTAGATGGCCTTTAAAGGTCCATTCCGACTCAAACTATTCTGTGATTCTATGATTCTATGATTCTATAAATATTGAGTAAGAGGACATCATTAATAAATGGCTCTGGGTGGGAGGGAGTGGGGGTTTCCTAAAAAAAAAAAATGTCTCTTGAGGTGAAGGATTTACAATGTGGAAATGCACCTGAGAAGGTAACAGAGAGTCTTCAAAAAAAAGTATAGACACAATGGTATCTATGTTTATCTAGATGATGGCAGTTCTGAGCGTGTGAAAGTTCTACCTACTTCAACCAAACTAAATGTTAGAGGGAGGATATAGTGTTGAAATTAAGCCCCAAACATAGTCTACTGGGCCTTCTTTTTGAAGTTAACATATTAAATGTCCAAGTGGAAAAACAGTGTCTGAAACTGCGATATATGCATTTCACTCTTCCTTCTTTGATTTTTGTATGGGCTGAGAGAAGATGATGCTTTATGCTATCAGGAATACTCCTTCATACTGTGGAAGTCATACAGCAATCCTTCAGAACAACTTTATTCGACAGGTACTCTACTGACAACTTTATCAGACCCTGCTGCTTACTTACTGTCTGACTTATTCTCTGTCATCAGTTCTCCTGGGTCACTTCACATCAACTTGAAGATTTTTCCCTTTCAGCTTTTGCTAGGTTTTCTTATTGCTTCGTATCAATTACCTCTACCCAGTCGATTACAGAACTCAGTTCATTAACTTTTAGATAATCATTTGTCTTTTCTCTTCAGGGCAGGTTCAAAAGCTATCCATTGCAGCATACATCTTGATACTTTAAAATGTTAGTGGTTAATTAAAAAGAAAACCACTGCTAATGGTTTTATGCTCTTATTTCAAGCAAATACAAAAAATATGTTCTGGATATTGTTTTTATACTAATTTTGTACCTTAGCACACTGTATATGAAGAAAATGTAGTAATTTTAGACTATGAAGCACATAAATAATGGATAAAGAGTGGTTAACTTTTCTAATTTACTCTGTACTCAGAGATCTGTCAAGCAGGATTTCATATGCAAATGAGAAGTGAAGTGGAATAAGTACCTGTACATAGCAATCTTTTGACAGAATTGCTCTGAATTGCAAAAGCTTTCTTCTTCTTTTTATGTTTAGTACACAGAGACAAATTAGAGGCTGTCTTTTACATTCCTTTCTATTTGATATCCATACAAGTGATATAAGCCAAAAAAAGGGAAACCAGCTTGCTTCCCATTCATATAAAAACATTTTTAACTAGCTGCCACAAAACCTTGAAGCTTATGGTGCCCAAAGATGTGTTTCCTTAAACTGGAGGTATGGATAAAACTAGGGCTGAATGTTGAAAAATTATCACACCTTTAACAACAGGCATGGGGAGATTTTGCACCTGCTGAACATTTCAGAGAGGATTCAGCAGGAGCAGTAAAAGGATAAATTGGCCAAAAAATTTACTATGAGCTAGGGGTCCAGAAGAAGCATGGTATGATAGATGTCTCTAATGGGATTTTAGGAGGTTCAGGTCAATTTGGGCAATGTCTGCAGTTCTATATTTTATAATCAATAAGAATTTCACGAAGACACTTTCTTCTAGTTGCTTAGTGCTTGAATCCTCTGCTGGATGAAGGTTCAGTAGGAGACCAATGTTCAAAACAAGAGTGTTCCTCCTTTGCTAGGTAGTGCTTTGAGACAGTTCTCCAACACAAGTGGAATGACCAGGTTGCCTGATCTTTCTGCTCAACCCACATCGCTCCGTCTTACAGCCACACATGACAAATGGCACAAACACTTTGAAAGCAGTGGAAAAGAAGACAAAGTAATTCTTGAAGAACCATCCCTGACCAGAATACCGGTTTGCAGGCTGAACCTATTTTAAAATGTTTCTGAGCCAAATGCTGTGGTGAGTTCAGTCTCCAGACCTATATGCTTAAAAATTTAGAATGGACTGCTTAGGTTCTGCCAGTTAAAAGGAAGATGATGTGTAGGTCCTGAATCCAGAGATCAGATCTAAGGTTTATATTCATGCCTACTTATTGGAGATACATAATGTAATATAGCTAAAATATCATTCAGGTGATAGTTGTTTAGGCAACTGATTGCTATTTATCTAAATGACAGAGGCTTAAACTTTTCTTACATGTTTACATATGAAACTGCTGATAGATTCAGAAAAAAAGTACATGGTTGTAAGAAAGACTAGTGGCATGTAATAAGATGTAATTTTATGTAAAATTAGTTTTTAATGTCAAGAAAATTTTGTACCTAGTTTGGCAGATAGAAAGCATTTCTTTGTCAAATAATTTAGAAATTTAAAACAAAGTGTAAAATGTTATTTTTTTTCTTGGAAACTTTTTATTCTTCATCCAGAATCTTTGTTTTTGCAACCCTTGCAATTAAATACCACAGCCCATATTCAGAACACATTATGCTGCATATATAAAACTCTTACTTCCTGGCAACATGACTAATTCTTAATTTTACTACCCAGCCTACTGCTTCCTCAGGAGGAAAAAGTCAAAGCATTAATGACGTTGTCCATGCGGGAGCTTAATGTACACTACTGAATGCTGTTATTAAGGCATGTAAAAATGATCTAATTACCAAAACTGGCATCAAATTATCCTTGCTAGCAGGAAGCAAGCCCACAGTTTAGGGACTACTACAAAAGTGAAATCAGCATGCACCTTTTATAAGCTGCATGATGTTATATACTTCTCTCCTTCCGTCACTAAGGGGGCAGCAATAGCAGGCACAAGGTATAGGACATGGACATTTTTGCTGTGCCCTCTTTGCTTTGTGAGTTCATAAACAAACAGATAATGCTTTGCAGCTATCTAATCAGTCATGGAAACTCCTCTGCACACCTCCCAGCATGAAGCCTTTTGAAAAGCGTGGGTTTTCAGGGGTGGCAGAAGAGAACAGGATGGATTTTGAACTGTGCCAGCTGTTTTCTACTGGCAGCAGCTATGGTGGGTACATCTTCTGGGTTAATTTGCCTGGTACTTTAAGTTTCAGAGCAATGTTTTTCACAAACATAGGATTCAAAAAGGTCAGGTAATGCTCAGAAATATTTTTCTCCCACTTCATAAAGTAAGTTATCCACAGGTGAAAAACACTTCTGAAATACAAGACTTTCTGCTCGCTGAGCAAAATAATTACAATTTCTTTTCAATGCTTATTAAATGTATATATTTTACAACTTTTGTGCACCAGCAGCCTCACATTACATAACCCATTTCAGGAAACTTAAAACTAATTAAGTGCTTTTTTGTTTATTTTGTTTGGTCTACTGCAATATGATACAGAAAAGAAGCTAATGAACTGTGGAGGGGTTCCCTCTTCAGGAGAAAAATCTCAGACTTCCACTGGGAGCCAATTTTGTGATACGGATATAATGATCTGAGTACAGTTTAAATACTTACTGTTGAATACACTTTTCCAAGCAGCCCATTTCTGATGGAAGCCTGAGGGTCTGAAATATTGGCAGTGCTACTTTGCCTGTGCTTAATGGCATAAAACCCCCTTACAAAATAGGTTAAATGTAGGCAGTAAAAGGCAGGGGGATTTTTTTAATTTCCCTTGAGATACAATCGACTGTTCCTCAAGGCTGTTTGTAGTTTCGTCTATGATTTGGAAGGAGTTCTACTGTTTAATGGCAGTAACTCTAGTCAAAACATGGCTTTGTAAAAATATACACGCAGCAGCATACACTATAGGAGATGAATAAAGAGCTGAAGAAAATTGGCTGTAGTTCAAAAATGCATGGTAAATGCATAGCTGAAAATGCTTACCATCCAGATACAAAGGTTGCCATGAACATGTTTCCAAGGCAGTCTCCCTACCTACACATTTTCTACGGTATCATTTATGACTGTGAGGCTTCTTTGACCATCTGTATGGGATTTACAGAATCCAGGCCACTTAGTAAGCATAATGGCAGTAATCCCAATAGCCCCATTATGGGCTAGAGAAACCTGGGAATCCAGGACTGTATTAGTTGTGCATGCACAGAATTACCCTCCACTGTGTGCAAGGTGAGGTGATGGACATGCTTGTGTGACAAGCTGGGCTGGATGTGCTTGGGTAGCAAGCCTAATCTAGTCAAAGTGATCAGACTTTTTCCACATCTATGGGCATTAGAGAAGTGATTCATACATGGCAGATCCCATATATGTTGGACTCATAAGTGGAAAGTGGTTGCACAGCATCTTTGTTGGTTTCATATATTGCATACAAACAACTTGTTGTCCAGTCAGAAACATGGAGGCTACGTCTTTTTACACATCAAAAGTTGCTGAGCATCTACATCGAACCTCTAAGGTGTCAGGGCTAAGCCCACACTGACAGCAGGGGAGACTGAAGGAGCTTTGGACTTCATAGGCTGAAGTCTGCACCTCACAGGCAAGGTTAAAAACAAACATTGAAAGGCTGACAGGCTGAAAAAGCTGCTGTGAGCAGGGAGGAGAACAAGAATAGAAACAAACATAAGGCAATTTTAGAAATGCACAGAAACAGAAGGGAGAAGAGCTGTAAAATTTGGCACGTTCTTCTCCTAACTGAAGCAAAGTAATGGACCAGCTCTGCATACCCTGCACGGGTTGAGCAGCTCTTACCTGCAGTTCAACATCTACTTGTACAAGTCGGGTATGAAGTTGAAGAAATGCAGTAATTTTTAAACTATATTCTTTTATCTGTTATTGGATACCCCATATACCTTATTGGTTACCCCATCCCCATCGGTGTTTCTTTTGTACTTTGGAAATAATGCAAAAGGCAGAGAAGCTAACTTTAATGGGGAGCTGGGATTTTTCTAAAGGAGATTCTGGAACAGCAAAATACTTCATGATTCACCTCATTTACACACAGAACAGACTGAAGGTGTGGCTGTGATCCAAGATGGTGCTTCAGATGACCTGAATTAAATATATCTGGAAAAGAGAGGTACTATATATGCCAAACAGGGGGAAAAAAAAAAGTTTAAAAACTTAATTTTTATTCAATACAATTATCTTCAGGATGTGGGATTCGTGTGTTTCTTTCTTTCTTTGAAGAGCCTAGGACATTTTTTATCTGATTTTTTTTTATCTCCTGTTGAAGATGGGAAAAATTTGTCCTGGTGTGAGGACTTTCTGTGTAGTAGAACCTCCACAGTCAAAGGCAAAAAAATATATTTTTTCTCTTCTCAACTTAAAACATTTTTTACATTTTCAATACTGATATTAGAAAATTTTACTTTCCCCAATATCTATGCAGGACCTAAGGCACAATGCTTCCCTAAAGTTTCTGAATTAAGTTGTGTAATGGTATCATCTCTACTGTATATTTTTCCATAGTTCTGAGGCAGACAATTCTGGTTTTCAGTCAGCTGGACAAAACTTGTGCTTGTGTGAATGGGAGAGATTCCACTAATTGTATACTTCTACCAACACTTACAATTTAACACAATTACTAATCTACCAAACCTTTGGGAAAACAAAAACAGAACAAAACCCAACAATGTGAATTTTCTAGAAATAGATCTAAAGACTTGAAGTTCACAAGGAAGGGACAAAAATATGCAGATAATATTAGATTGTCAAATCTTTTTGCAGCTGAAGTGAATTGTATTTTAAAATATGCCATCGAGTTTAGGGGTCTTTGTGCCACTATGTTCTAAACAGTGCAGCTGGACAGACAGAGACTTTGATCTTCAGAGTCCTGCTTGACTGCTGGGTGTCAGGACAACAGCTCTATCCCCACACCATCTGCTGTTTGGCAAACTGTAAACAACCTATATCTCTTTTATTGTATTCTTGGCTATGTTCCTTTGCGAAAAGAATATGATATTTCCCATTACATAGGGACAGCAGTGTAAGAACCGCTCAAAAAGAGATTCTGAAACAGAAAGAAATGCATTCCAGTTTTGGGGAAAAATAAAAAAAAGAAAAAAATGTTGGTTTTAGGCTGACTTACTTAACAGTAGAGAAAGAAGTATAGGAAGAGAAAATGTTTGTTCTTACAGAGACATCTGGGTTAAAACGCATTTGAATACCATCTCTGACAGCTATTTAATTTCTTTACATGAGAGGCAATAATTTGCCTTACTGTGCAATCCATTAGTGACAATGTGTGCTAGGAAGCACAGGTTTGTAATGTGGAATATTCAGATAATTTCTCTATCAGATATCTATCAGGAGACAGGCCTTATGTTCTAAGCTCTGTATCTTCATGCAGGCTGAAACTGTCATTTTTCTGTTTTGCAAAGTTTATCTTCACAATACAGTTTTAAAGTTCTAAGCTTCCAGATGACTATGTGTCCTGAGTGGCTAAAGTAAACAACTGAATGATGTAGTTTTCTGGGCACAAAGGAAAAGAAAAACAACTGTATATTTATTTACAGAATAAATGAAAATGTTTCCTGAGGGGCTTGAGTTTTCTGATATTACAAACCTGGGAAAAATCAGAGGGAACAATTTTAAATGCTACTGAATCCTAAAATGCTAAAAATGAGACTATTTACTTAATACTTTTCCTGTGTGTCTCATTAAATTCTGTGCTAATTTTAAATAAATGCTAATGACCATATGCAACACTAATTTATTTTTAAGAACCTTGAGGAACATGTTTCCTTTTTGACCTTACTTGCAGTCTGTCCCAGATTGTTCAGCTGCATTTGTAAGATTCTTTTCATTTGTCATCCTAAAATAAGACTTTGAGGCAGATCTTTCCAATTATGTGGCCTTCAGTCAAATAACGAAGTGATCACAGAGGTCACTCTCCTTGTGCCCTGGAAAGTCAAGTGTCTATTAATTAAAGATGGGACAGTGGAACAACATTTGTTTGTATCAAAATTATTAAGACATGTCAATAGTTTGCCAAGAAAGAGAGGCAGATTATTTAAAGTGCCATAGA
Organism: Aramus guarauna; assembly: GCA_013400195.1. Taxonomy (NCBI): domain Eukaryota; kingdom Metazoa; phylum Chordata; class Aves; order Gruiformes; family Aramidae; genus Aramus; species Aramus guarauna. The sequence continues at coordinate 627,908 of VXBL01007850.1, forward strand.
AGAGTTTACTTCTGCACCACTTCCTTAGAGTGAAGAAATGCTAACAAAACCATTGCTGACTCCCTACAATTTTTGTTATGTTGCCTTCTCCTTTGGGAGGGGAGAATTCTAAATAGGTGCTGATTTAGGAAAATATTGAAATGAAATATTTACTTTTGAATAATGTATAAGACATAAATATGAAATATATAAAAATATATTTGATTTAAAAAGGAAGTTTCCCAATTGTAAGGTTTGACATTCCTCTGCCCCACCAAAACGAAGATGGAGAAAGAGGTTTGCTCTCAGACACCAGGGTGCAACAAAAGTTACAGGACTTTCAGGTCAGGTCAGGTTATGGTGAAGGACATTTCAGGAAAATGCCTCTCATGGCAGATTACATTATCAGTCTTCACATGTAAAATAGTTAAAGCCTCACTTAACCCCCAGGATAGTGCCTTAATTTTCTCATTAGAAGGATTTATTTTACACAGGTGCTTTATAACTTCAATGGCTAGTAAAAATTTATCCTGTGAGTTGCATTAAGTGTCATTGAAATGCGAACAAGAATTACCTTTCCCTGAGACTGTATGGTGGAGCATTTAAATACCCCTTAACAAAAAGCTAAAATCATAAATTTGTGTGTCAGATCAGAAGTAAAGACAGATCAGAGCTTTGTGCTTATGATGACTGAGGAGTTTCTCAAGGACTGATACACCACATGTAGTGAGCAATAAGAAGAGCTGTTCCCTAAAAGTGAAGTTTTCAGTGGTCGGCTCAATTTTTAAAGGAGTTTATATAGGCAATATGTAAAGTTTTTCTTTTACCAAGTATGCAATCTGAACTACTAATGAGTCTTGGGAAACAAAACTCATTTTCTGTCACAGTCAAGTGATAGACATAAAAGTTGATGAAACAGTTTACAACATTTGGGGTTTTTCTCTATATTCAGACTTTTTTTAAAAACACAAATATTTTTTTTAAATCTCACTGATAGAATTTCAGTTAGAAATATTTTTATAGCATGCTCTGTTATAATGTGCATAGCAAACAACTGAGAAATCCCTTTCTATTTAAGATGCAGTGAACATTAGTCATCACTGTCCTCCTTCATGCAAAAACTAGAATCAGAATTATAGAATAATTCAAGCTGAAAGGGACATCCAGAAGTCATCCTCCTGCTTGAACCAGGATCAATAACCTCTTCACAACTTCTAGAATGTACAGTCTTTTCTGTCTAGAAACATATTTTAGGGTAGAATGCCCCCGTTGTAGTCACTGTCATGGGAACAATCCTTACAGACTGGGAAATATCAGTACCTTCGAGTGTGATTTCTGTGGACTCCACACATCCTACCTGCTGGCCCATTTTGAGCTCCATGTACTCAGTATTTGTCCCACAATAAACATATGGGATAATATCATACCCTGCATTCTAAAATATTGAGTAGACAGGCTAAGTCTGTTTGCCATTATTTTATGCAAACTTGAGCTATTCTGGAAGCATATTTCAAGCATGACTAGTGCTTAAGTGGTTGATGAAGGTAACTAGATTTTCTTTATAAAGTCTGTAGGAAAAAACAGACATTACAGTTTTAAAGGTGTTTCATAGTTGCATACAGGAGTGAGACAGCCATCAGTAAAGGTAGCTCAGAGGCAATTGCTCAGAAGCCAGGGGGAATGGAGTATTCCCAAGAATTTTCTCCATCATTTCTCACATTGCCTAACTCTGGCCCGATTCTTCAGTCTTCAAGTCACCCTGAGGGACTGATGACTTCTTCCTCAAAGAGATTCTCATCCATTCCTTGTTCTAACTTCAAAGACTGTTTCAGTGTCCATCACAGGGCTCTGAAATTTTCTTCTGATGAGAAACTAGAAATGCATTCAGTGAGGTCCCATAACAGCATGAAGCCTATTTCCTTTATGGGCTGCAGAGCCTGGATGAAAAATTGCAGCAGTCAGTCATGGCTGTCTATGGCCTCCTACATAAGCTTCTTTGACACCATATTTTGAAGCCTTTCCAAGCAGAAAGGAGTCACTGAACTTTTGTAGGAAAACCAAGAGAACTCATATTAAGTAAGCGTTTGTGCTTTACATAGCTACAGATGAAGTTCAACCTAAGTTCATTTTCTTTTTCCCTTAGGATACTACTTCTATACCTGGGTTAGAACATCAAAGTTAGAGGCCTGAGGGAATATCACATTTCAGCAAACAAAAATCTCAAATAGAAAGCTATATTCTTAGCTTTTGCTTTCAGCGTGCTGCTTAGTGCACTCTTAAGATAGTGCAAAAGGAGAATCTTGTAATTTGTTTTGTGGAAAAACTAAGGTTTCTTTAAGGTGAATTCTATGCTGAAAACAAGGTTAATTCAACAATTACATTGCTTAGTCTTCATCCACAAGGTATCGATGGAATGACTGAGTCAGTCTTCCCTTCATTCATGTGAAAAATAATTGGACTACGAGATGTATAGTCAATTAACCATTCTTTTCTAGCTAATAGTATTGCACCAGAAAACATGGACTCTCTTGACAGTTCCTGCTTTTGACTGGAACAGATCAGGAGGCTCCTGCATGAAAGAGGGAATATTGTCATTTTCATTTGTGTTTCTGGTATTATCTGTTACCTAGGGCAGGAGCATTGCCTTCAAAGGCATTTGAAGAAATTTAAAGTCTGGGTAGGGATTCACTGAGTAAATATGCAGGACAACAAGGAAAAATAAACTGAACTACAATCATTTGTTGTGACTTTTCTTGAAATATAAGAGCATGAGAGGAATTATGTTTGAATCTACAGTTACAACAAACACTTTACCATAGAGGCTACCAATTTGCAAAGGCTTTTACCAAATAATATAGTGTAGCAAATGAAAAAGTAAGAAGATGTATATCAGGATTTTGTTTTATAACTCACAGAAGAGATAGGTGACAGTCAGCTTGATGTAGGGACTTCTGACATCATTGTATTGATAGGATTCTCCACTGCTGAGACTGCTGGTAAAAAAGGTAAAAAATATGCCATGTTAGCACATTACCAAAGTGTGTCTTATGAGCAGCCTCAGTGGTCCCATGTGAGGTCTTCAAGAGTTGCCTTATTGAGATTTCCCATATATAGAAAAGGGAAAAATATGTGCAGTATTGGTCAGTACAGTAATGGAAAGGGATGTAAATATTCAGGGGGTTGCTCCCAAACTCCTGCAGGAAGATGACTACAAACTAGGCATATAAATCCCAATTCATCAATTTACTTAAGATACAATAAGACTATTTATGGCGACACTGCTCCCATGCTATCTGAACAAGAAACATAATTTCAACACCTAATTCAAGATCCTACTACAATCAGTGCCATTAAGAAAATTTTAAATAGTTAAATTTAAAAAATGCCAGGCTTTCATAATAAAAATCCTCTACTGGTTTTGGGTTCCTGCCACTGTGTGTGACTGAGGCAGCAGAGCTCAGTGCTGGGTGTGAGAAGTCACCTCTGTAGGGCTTAGCTGGCTGGAAAGCAGAGGGAGAATTGCAGCATTCTTCTAATGCTGGATTAGCTCCCCCATCCAGTTTCAGTATTGCCACTGAAAAATATGGATCATGGAAACACTTCCTAAGCTGACACACTGGAGCTGTACTGACAACACGGAACAAAAGACTGGATCTCACATGGACCCCACGAGGAGCTGGCTCCTGTCATGCCATAGGTACAGGCTATTCAGAAGTAGCCTGTTTGAGGTAAAGGTAATAATTACAGGTGTTTTGAGCTCAAGTTGAATAAATATTGAGCGAATTAATTAGGCATCAACCTAAAAGCAAGTAATTTTTTTCCTACCCTTATGAATATTTTTATCATCATAAATGTAATAGGTAGAGAAAAGCGTATGCTCTACAATAATGAAGAGACAGCTATAGCTTGAAGCAGTATGTCAAGTCCATTTTTTCTTTTGTTCACATTTTTATTGCTACAAATTTATTAAATGACTTGGGTTAAGAGTTCTATGATGTTTTTCTGTGACAGGAGGCTTTCAACATCTCTCATGCACTGCAGGGTGTTTGCTTGCTAGGTTTCTTTTACCTTGGCCTATTTTAGCCTTTCTTCTTCTTCTTCTTAATTATTTTTTTTCCTTTTTTTTTTTTTTTTTTAACATGAGGCACTGTCTGGTGAAAACTCATTAATGGCCTTGGCAGATACTAATTAAAGGCAGTTTAATGGCTGCCAGGAAAAGAAGCCCTTGCCCAATATCTTTGGCTCCAAATGAAGATCATCAGCCTATTAGAAAACGAAATTACGAGTGGAAGAAAACTTGTGTGTATCGAGGAGAGGACTGAGAGAATCATATGAGCAGTATTAGTCACAGATGTGGTTGATTTTGTAATACAATTGAAAACATGCAAAATTATGCAGGAAAATTCATTCCTATCCTTATTTTATTTCAGTCAGCCTCATGATTCTCAACAAAAAAAACATTTATATGATTAACTGGAATGATACCTCCTAGTTCTGCTGAAACATTTAGTCCAAGTTTTCCACATTAGGTAAATATGAGTCTAGATACACAAACCTTCTTTAGTTGAATAAATCAAGATTCTTAGATGAAATTTCACATTCAGTTACATTTTTAATAATGGCATGCTTTTTGCTATAATGCTGGTTTTTATGTTTACTGCATTATCATAGAATCATAGAATCATAGAAGGGTTTGGGTTGGAAAAGACCTCGAAGATCATCTAGTTCTACCCACCTGCCATGGGCAGAGGCACCCTCCACTAGACCAGGTTGCCCAAAGCCCCATCCAACCTGGCCTTGAACAATTCTGGGGAGGGGGCATCCATAACTTCTCTGGGCAACCTGTTCCAGTGTCTCACCACCCTCACAGTAAAGAATTTCTTCCTAACATCTAATCTAAATCGACCCTCTTTTAGCTTAAAGCCATTACCCCTTGTTCTATCACTACACTCCTTGATAAACAGTCCATCTCCATCTTTCTTGTAGGCCCCTTCAGGTACTGGAAGGCCGCAATTAGATCTCCCCAGAGCCTTCTCTTCTCCAGGCTGCACAACCCCAACTCTCTCAGCCTGTCCTCACAGGAGAGGTGCTCCAGCCCTCTGATCAGCTTCCTGGCCCTCCTCCGGGCTCACTCCAACAGCTCCATGTCCTTCTTGTACTGGGGACCCCAGAGCTGGATGCAGTACTCCGGGTGGGGTCTCACGAGAGCAGAGTAGAGGGGCAGAATCACCTCCCTCGACCTGCTGCTTACACTTCTTTTGATATAGCCCAGGATACAGTTGTCTTTCTGGGCTGCAAGCACACTCTGCTGGCTCTTGTTGAGCTTTTCATCAATCAATATCCCCCAAGTCCTTCTCCTCAGGGCTGCTCTAAATCCATTCCCCACCCAGCCTGTAGCTGTGCTTGGGATTGCGCTGACACACATGCAGGATCTTGCCCTTGGCCTTGTGGAACTTCATGTAGTTCGCACGGGTCCACCTCTCAAGCCTGTCAAGGTCCCTCTGGATGGCATCCCTTCCCTCCAACGTGTCGACCACACCACACAGCTTGGTGTTGTCGGCAAACTTGCAGAGGGTGCACTCGATTAATAGACACATAAGAAAACTCTTTTCAAGAATAATGACTAATACTCTAGAATTTGTCTAGAGTACTAGTTTAAAACATGATATGATGGTTTCCATCCAGGTCTTGATAAATAATAATAATAACAAAAAATCTTTCCATTATATTGTAGTGTTGTAGACTTTTTTCAAAAATAGGTCAGAGCCTTTAAACAGGTATGGTCTGTCAATGGTCATACCATTTGACATCCAGGAATTTTAGTCGTATGATCTGAGTGCTGTTTCAAGGCAAATTACTCCTGTCCTAGGACACATGGGTTGCTCACTGAGCCTAATAGCTAATTTAACACTACCTATGCTATTGATGTCAGTACATTAACAGACACATTAGTAAATGTGAAAAAAAAAGAGTGAAAACAGGAAGAGCTTTAAAAATTATGTTTTCTTTTTCAACTGTGATATTACAAACACAAAGAACTTCTGAAAAATTGGCTAGTTCATCTAAGAATTAATTACAGCACCGGTATAAGATATTTAGCAGGAGACAATCTCAACATAAAAAGTTTGTCCATTTGTAATGGTTCTGGAGCTCCATTTGTTAAAGGACTAGTGTGCTTTAGCATGATGTTCTCATACAAGCTTGTGCTCACGTCCAACACTAAACAGTTGTCTGTAACAGGTTCCATAGCAAACACAGTGCAAGAGAATTTAACAATATGACTTATGAATTTCCAATGCTCCAAACAATTAAACTGCATATGCATAGCCTCCATGAGTGAACCTGAACAATCTTGGGGCAAGCCCTCTATCAGGGAACCCAAAATACTGGAAATTAAGAGCAGAAATACTCGGACTCCACAGATATAGGAACCAGTGCTCTTCGTCTTTTCCAAAAGACTTGGAAAGCCTGAGAAAAACTCTCTACAAATCTTAAATTCTTTTCAACCTGTTGTCTGCTTACTGATTATTGTGCCACAGTGCATAGTGTTATCATAATATTACAAGTAGTCCAAGGTGGGAAGCAGGACCCATGGTGCAATGCACTTTACAAAACAAGCTAATAATTCATAATAATGATAATAATTTATTAATAATACAAAGGTAACAAATGACAACAAACAGCTTAAGGGCCTCCAGGAGAACAATGGCTAAGATAATATCCTCTGCTTTTATTACTGGGCACCAAGGTTGAAATTAATTTGAGCTATTATAGATATCTGCAAAGGAGCCCCTTGTCTGAGACACTACCATAGACTGCCTTCACTGTCCGTGGTACAATTTATTGAATATAAAGTAGGTCAATAAAGTAATTCAGATGAATCATGCCTAAAAGTGTCTATATTTCTCTGTTGACAAAACCAGTGCCATTATACATATTTGTCCACATGGTACGTATTTACAATTAGATGAGACAACTCCCACTTCAATGACTTAACATTTCTGATGTTTTGTTCTATTTTTGGCACTGTTGGAATGAATCATAGAAAAGAAGTATTAAAGATGAATGGAAAAGAAAATAATTAATCTTTTAGCTGGAACAATGTCCAAAGTCCAGCAACATGGTAGCAACACACTGCAGCATGGATAAGAGTAACTCTTACTTTTCAATGGTCATAGAGGAAACTGAAATGTTTTTCTAAAGAAGATTTCATCTGGAATTTTCTCTGTTGATTAAAAACAAGACAAAACCCCAAACCCTTTTGTTCTGAGAACTTGTCTTTACAGTGATGATCATGTTAGGCTAGGCCACTATGTAGGCCACAAGATTAGCGGTGGCAGAAACTAAAATGCTAGTGGAAACTCAGCTGATAATCAGTCACAAAGGCTTCCTGGGACTTCACTGTTTAGTGACCACCACATATTTCGTTACTATATATACTGATATATACTTTTTCCCAGTTGCTCGACATTGAATTTGATACCTATTGATAAGTCACATGCAGCCAAACACAATAATCAGCTGGATAACTGCTATGTGTCAAAATCTCACATTCAAATTCATAGTTGCTTGTTGTTCGGTCAATAAAATCTGTTCTTTAATAAAAAATCTGTATTCTACTTCTTACTCAGCCTACAGTGCCAGTCTCTGTTCTGAACATGAGAAACAAGCCGAGAAGGGCAATGAGGCATTTCTGGGTCCAGAGAAAGGACAGCTGTACAATGAGAAACTTACAGTAGAAAGAATCTGAGGTTTTACAGAAGATGAAATAAAACACGTCCCAGTCATGAAAACCCAGTAAGCTCTCTGAGACAAAGGAGAGTATTAGATGTCATCTGAAAGATAGCAACACAGTTGAGAAAGTTAGGAACGAAAGATTCATGTGGGAGACATTAAGAGAGATTTTAGTTATGTTGAACTTGAGCTAAAAGCAAATTTATATAAAGTAGTGCCAAAAAGAAGCCAAGATGTTTTTGGACACAGTTCAGCTACCACTTGATCTCACAGCTAGTCCTCATTTGAAGATACCAACCTGAAATGATGTGAAAAAAGGATAATAAATTCAAGGACAGTGGCCCATGAAACAGGTGCAGAAAATACAGGGAGAGTATAAGAATCTTACAAAAATCGCCTAAAATAAAAAGGAGAAAAATCTAAAGAGAACTAAGCCAAGGGAAGACCAGAGTACAGAAGACTGTCCATGTTGGAAGTGCACGAGAAATACACCACACGAGTATAATGTGGAATGGCAGAGACATCCAGATAGCATATTCATTCAAAAAAGGGAGGAAAGCAAAGGCAAAAAAAAGATGGTACCATAAGATGCAAACAGGGTAAACACACATGGTAAACCTTAACTAAGAGTTTAGAATATTTTTAATAAGATCCCTTCCTATGTAACATAATTGGCAATTCACAAAATGCTGTTCAGCTTGTATTCGGTATACGAAGCGCATACACAGTATCAAGTTGTAAATTCTGCTGTAGATATTCCACATTTTCATCTGTTGTTTGAGGTACTGCTCTACAGTGGAAACATATAAAAATTATGTAAGTAAATACTAATCTCTCTTTCATTGTATGCCAGCCATGCTAAAATAAATACTCTAGGGTAAATATATAAATCCATTTAATCACATTTGCTTAATAACATTGATGATCTCATCCTTCTGAACTAGGAGACTTTTGTCCATAACATAAAACTACCACCGATTTTTGTCAGACTTTCACCACATTATCAAAGCAATTTGGAAAGAAAGTACACCTTTGATACTGCTTAATAAAAGTAGGTTTATTGCAAGTTATTATGTGATGTCATAATGAAGCCAGAAATTGCAAAAGATGATGATGATGATGATGATGAATAGGAGGAGGAGGAGGAGGAATCATACATGTTTTCCTACATATGTATAGGAACAGGATTTTAAATTATGACTCAAATTTTGTTTTTCTTCTTTTGCTAAACACTTGGAGTTGAGCTATGTGACCGTAAATGGGAAATAAATGAATGACATTGGACTGCCAGAATGGTACCTTTGTTTTTCTTTTTAGACTAGCTATTTTGTACTGCCAGTTGTGCTTTCTGTTGCATATGTAATGGATTTACAGAAACAGTTGACAAATAACTGCAGGATTTGATAGGAGCAGCAGGTGTCTATTTTTTTGGTCTGAATAAACCTTTTTCTCAACAAAACTTCACACTTCAAGAAATAATTAACGCTGCATGTCACAGTAGAACATTAAAACTGAAAAGAAATTATCACGGCATTGGCAATGGCCTTTACCTGAATGCATCTAAAAGTTTGATCAATTTATAATTCTTTTTGGTTATAGCAAAAGCATGCAGCTGAATCATTGTCTTCCCTTGTGGCTAGGTTACTTCTGCAAAAGTAATTTTCCATTTTCTTTTCCTCCTACCAAGCCCACTTTTATATCAAATCTGCCCAAATCTCTAGTATGAAAATCTTTTTCCAAACTGCCCCCCTAACCTTTCTTCGCTTGGTTATTGCTGAGTGCAATTCTGTCTTACTACTTTCATTATTCCGAAAACTGAAGTACAATACAGAAACAGCCACAGGAACGCATGAAACATTACCATTATGTCTGAACTAACAGTTGTTTAGTATCTCTTGTGGATGGATGTACTTTGAAACAATCCATGGTATTAAACAAAATAGTTTAGATGACAACTGAAGCTACATTTTCAAATTCACTCTTTAGGTTTTAAAAATAAGTAAAAAATTGTTTTGAAGACAGATATGCTCCAGATTTGCTCTCAACTCAAAAATGTATAAGTGCACGTGTGCAAGGGAGTGTGTCTTTGTACACAAGGTGAGGATACATACATAGATGGAGGGGAGGAATGGAAGTTATCACTTGTTATATATTTTTCAACTCAGTTAATAAGAAAGAAAATATATACATCCCCATCTTATAGGGACAAATATCCTCCTTGTACAAAGACTAAAAATTTAATTAACTGCATTTCCTATAAAATACAGAATTATTATTACCACATGACTACATGACCACAGTAATCTTCAGAGACCAATACGATACTCTTCATTGGGACAATCAATATGAATGCATCAGTTTAATTGTTCTTTACACGTTTGCCTCTCTACTAGAATTGATGTTGTCAAGAAAATCTGAAACTCCATTTATATTCAGCAAGATATATACAGAATTGTCACAAGATCATTGATTTTTCAGTAGATGCTACGTTTCTTTTTACTAAATAGAGCAAAGCTTGTTGATGCTCCCCATCTGTGTCAGAATGCAAATGTTTGGTAAACATAATTTACTTGCTTGTCATGTTGTCTGAAAAGTCATTAGCCAAATGAACATAATGACCAAATGTAAACCCACAGCATGGATCAAGCTAAACTAAGGGTGTTAAAGTATTCCTCTTAGGAGACTGTACAGTTTTCTTATACTGACTTACCTGTGACTCTCGAGGTTCCTGTGGGACTTACTCACTGGCTTTCCCTTTCTTGCAGGGTTTATCCCTTCATGCTGTCATGGGATGTCTGTCTGTACATCAACAGCAAAAGTGTGATATTTGTCTGTGGTTATGAGTCAGTCATAGGGTGAAATCCACATACTTAGAAGCCATTCCCTCCTCTTTCTTTTTTAAAGATGATAACAAAGGAGAAAGGCTGGCAGTTTGTGTGATGTGTCCTACTTCACAATATATGAATTATATTCTGGCATACATCTTGGGGAACTTAATGGTATGTCCTTTACTTTTATGTACAACCACAGGTCACAAACAAAACTAGAGCTAATTTTGTGATAGCAGTGTGCCCTTCTAAAGAGGTGTTTATAAAGAAACATCCAACCAACCAAACAAAATAAAATAAAGAATAACAAAATGGAATATTAAATTCAAAGTTTATAATATGTAACAGATCAGGGGACTATCACGTTGTTTCAAAGGGAGCAGTTTGTGATGTGTGAAAATATTACAGATATTTATTGAAAGAAAAGGTGTCTTTTCACTATTGTGAATCTGACAGGCAGGCACAAAGGACATAAATTTTTTGTTAGGACACAACACTCACAGATTGCGGAAACATTTTCTAATTTGACAAATCAGGACAACTCAGGGCAGCCTGACAGGAGAAAACTGGGAAAGTATGAGTGTGCACATGTGTGTGTCCATGTGTGTATGTGTGAGACACCACAACTGTCTTAACTTTCATAAAGTTCCTCCAGGTACCCGTTTTTGGCACCCAGTAGCCAACTAGGATTTGATGGTTTCGCACACAAAAGAGAGCCTAATAACCTCTTTTCTTTCCCTACTCCAGATGCCTGGATTCCAGAATAGAACATCCAGAGTAATAGCATTAAAAAAAATAAAATAAAAAAAAAATTAAAAGGTAAAAAGAAAACTGTCCAATAACTCATGTGAATGTCTGAAAAAAATGTTTAATGTTTTTGAGAAATCTAACTGGAGTATTAATGAGGTAATATGTAGACAGAAATACACTATGTACTGAGAGATTATGATATTGTTCTTTTTCATTTCAGAAAATAATACTCTGATTGAGAAGAGAGTTAATTAAAATTTGAAGAAATGTAAGGCATAGCTGAACTACTACCTTATTCTGACATATGTATCTACCAGAGAACACACAGAAGACAAGGTAGCCAATGATGGTTTTTATGGTTACTGAAAAAGAAATCTTCCAAGAAAGAGCAGGTAGAAATTGTTAATGAAGTAATGGTCACAGAAAGGGTTAGCAGAATAGAGGCAAGACACTATCATGAGAGTGAAAACCAAATGATGTAAAACCTTTGCAAATCACTTGCACGCCACTTACAAGCAGACTTATGACCTTTGGAACTGGAAGAAAAGTAGCTGGGAAACTTCTTGCCCTTTGTGTGCCTTCAAAGTGCTGCCTTCTGTGCCACATCAGCTTGCCTTAGTTCTCCTCTAACCTTCTTTGGCATTCAGATAAATTCTTTTTTTAATGCTTACTCTACACCACATTCCTCCTCCTGCTCCTTGGGCCATAGTGGAAGGACAGGGAGAAGCTTTTCTGCTTTCGTTTCAAAAGCAGGACACAAAACCAGACCCTCCTAAAATAGTCTCCACCAGTTAAAAGGAGTGACCAAAGAAAAAGTCAAATTTCCTCTTTGTATCCATTAAAGACCTGCAGCAGTAACAATTCAACATAGTGAATAAGCAGATGGTAGCTGCTTATAGAGGTGGCTACTAGCCATGTGGCTGACCATGAACAGGGATTTTTTTTGAGTTAATTATGTATTTGGATACATTTTCATACCATTAGCAAAGTGTATCTGTAACTCTAGAGTGCCTCAGTTCTGTATTTCAAAGTTTGTAGGTACCAGGCTGTATAATGGCTTTTTTTTTTTTTTTAACAGAGGTACCTATTATTTGATCTTAACATCATTGAAATGTTCCAGAGGAAATTTTTTAATAAAACTGAGTCTGTTTGCAATTGCTGTTTTGGAAAACTTCAGCCTGAAAAATTAAACTTGAGCAAAATTTTAAGAAACTAAAAATAGAATTTTATTACGGGAGGCACCACATTTTAACTATTGGCAAGAGCTCAGTTCTAGCTGCAGTATCATTGCATACACAGTTACGCTCACACATATGTATATACATAAGACTACACTGAATTATTAAGATTGCAAGAACAAGTACTGCTTTAGGAAGTTAAAGAAAGTGACGCTAATTTGAACTCCTTCACAGTAAATGCCTTAGAGTACTGTTTCTGTAAGCAGTTAACAGAAATCAGCTCATGTATCACAATTTGTAACTATATGATCCCTTGTTTGTGTGGCTGTCATCAGGGTGTCAAGTCAGGCTTAGAGAATGAGGAAAACAGGTTAGTGGCCATCTTGGGACTGTTTGTCATGACAGCATCATGTGGTTGCAGGCTTAAGTGGTTTTGTGTTCTGAGGAAGGAGTTAGGGGCAGAGTTAGGTGCTGATTCCCAAAGTTCAGATGGGAATCAATAGAGTTTCAGGAATTTGGCCCAAGGTACCTGGCTCTTCTTAGTAGGAGATAATAAGAATTGACTCATGCTCTTATTATTCCAGTAAAATTAATAAAAAGCAATGAAGAATACATAATACACGAAAACTTAATGTGTTTGCATTAAAGATAGATGTAATTATCAGATGTATTATTGTTAAGAGAATAATTATTCTATTCCAAGTTCTCTCTGGTATATAAAGATCAGTTTCAAGCATTCTTAAGTGAATTAGGGGGAACTCATAGAAGATCCATGGAAAGGAAGTTTGGAAACAAGCTGTCTAGCCTGAGAGGACTGGGGTTGTTAAGGCTGGAGAGAAAAACGTAGGATAACAGTGTCAGGGAGGAAATCAGAGGAAGGAACACAAAAAGTTTCAAATACATTAAATGTTATAACAAAGAGGACAGTAATGAATAACATTCCACAGTTGTAGAGCACAGGACAAGAAAAAAAAAAATCCCTTTAAATCAGTTTCTTCAACCGTTAAAGAGATATTATAAAACATTCCTAATTGTAAAGATTGTCAAACAGTGGAATAGGCTACTTTGGGAGGCCGTTGAATCTGTGTGCTGAGTGTTTTTTTATGATTAACACAGAGGTTGTTCAGTTATACTTGACCTTGAGTCAAAGAGGGGAGTTGGACTAGCTTAATCTATGATCCTTAAATATTAACATTGTCAGGACAAGAGCCATGCAGACTTCCAAAAGAACGGGAAAAAAAAGCCTATTTTAATTTTATCTGTGCAGTTCACAGAAGAGCCATTTACAAGTCATAATGAAAAAGAACCTCTTTAAAAATACATGAAGGGCAAATGTGTTTTCTTTATCAGCCTCAACAATTTGGTGCACGTTCTAATTTCTTTCTGCTGTAGCTTCCAGGGTCCCATTGATCTTGTGGCATGGGAGGACTCTTAGGTGGGAGTCTGTTACCCTGAGCAACATGACAGCATTAATTCGGTTGTGCTCTGGGAAAATGAAAGTAGGCTACATGTATATTTGCATCTCTGCCAATAAACACATTAGTGCTGCAAGTGCAGGAATTTTTGCCACATTAATCAGATGATTCCCCTATTAGGGCTTTTTTTTAGTGCTACCTGTCTTCCATCTGCTTGATAAGAAGAGGAAAGGATCTGCTTGTCATACATTTCATATTGAACTCTGCTCAATGGGTCTGCTTTATTGCATACATTCATTTTAAAGTTCATAAATGAGAAATCCAATAATATGTAACTAGAGAAACCAGCTGGTTTTCATGCCATTTCAGCTAAATAATTATTTTTGTCTTGCTAAAACACAGAAAACATTCTTAATTCAAGAATAATTTTGGGATTTATGGAACATAGCTTGATTCATACTCATTGCTAAAATGTTTTTTCCTCACACTCTGTTAGTGCATCCAATGGCTGTTAGATCCATGAGAAATTTCTAGATGTATCTCAGTCCAGTCAAGTTGGGATTCATCTTGTCTAACTTTACTATGTAAGAGTTAGGCTTCTAGTCATCTAGATCCCTGCTATGGTCACTGGGGAGAGAAGCACCTTGAGCTGGTGATTCATCTCACCTGCAGTACTTACTTTAAAGTGAATGAAAACCGAGGAGTATGGAATTCCTGTGTAGTATTATACCCAGGCCAGTCCCCAGCTTGGATGAAAGAAGGGCCAAGACATTGGAGAAGTGATAACGTGAACCTTTACAACTCAATCTGGGTACCATTGCAGTCTTTCTAGGGGCAGCTATAACATACTTTCCTAGATGTAACTTGGGAAAAAATACCTCCTTAAAGACAAATTTTAGGAAGGGGCTGTTTTACCTTGATTTCAGGTGGTGGGTTTTTTGGGGTGGGTTGGGTTTTTTTTGTTTGTTTTTTGGTCGTTTTTTGTTTGTTTGTTTTTTGTTTGTTTTGGTTTTGGTTTGGTTGGGGTTTTTTGTTTTTGGGTTTTTTGTTTGTTTGTTTGTTTTGTTTTGTTTTTTTTCTGAAGTGATCCCAGAGGAGTGGGAATCAGCCAGGTTTAAAGGTGCACCTTGCATTAGGACTCCTAAATGAGGCACGTTTTCTTCCACACAAAGGCTAGAAGCCATTGCTCAAAACTCTGAATCCTTCCCTGAGGGCAGGTGCTGCACACTAGAGGAGGAGGCAGATTTTTCTATACTAGACCCACATGGTGAGAAGACTTGCCCAGAAATAGAGACTTTAACTTTGAATCCTCTATGAGCCTCAGGAGTCTTGAGCCCATTATTCGTACTCTTCAAGGAAAGGGTCTAACTTCCAACTCTCTGCTTAAATGGGATCAACTCCCAATACCATTTATTCACTTTTACCAGGGATGTTTTAACAGACAATCACTATGAATTTACTGTGTTATTTTACAGTATTTGATAAAGTACTTCTTGATTTCTTTAACTAATGACCTAATTTCGAAAGTATAACTGGCATATAATATGAATCTTGGATGAAATGGACTGTATATCAAAATGAGCAACTCAAGGTTCTTCTGACTTTCTCTAAGAAGATTATAGCAGGAACCAGGAACCTTGTTCAAAGCATGCATTATCCAAACTAAGCATAATAAGTAGAAGGTAATATGATTCATTTTTCTTTATATTGATATCTGCTTTGAATTTAAGCAAATATGTACATTGAGTTAGGAATTAATTAAAGGTAGCATCTTGCTGCATGTCCCTAACCTTAGAGTTATCTGCACATAGAACTTGTTGGGTTTTTTTAAAATTTTAAATCCCTACATGTATTGCAGCTTTACAGACTATAATACTGAGGAGTCAAAGCCACCAACTTCTATTTTCATTCATGATTTTTAATGAATGAGAACAGTGATGTGAAACTCGCATGTTTGTAACCCAACTTGCTAAAACCTGTGTTGTGTTTGCATGTGTGTGTGTAAGGCAGAGAGTGAATGATGTACAATGGGGAGTAACACAATGTTGAGACAGGAAACTTAAGACATTAATATCTTAATTTATAAATTATAAATCTCATTTTCCGCATCTCCAGCCCCATGAGCCTGCCCTTCAGCTGTGAAACTTAAAGCATTAAATGTGAATAATCAATAGCCCTGTAAACATGTTGGCTATGTTTCCTACGAAGATGATTCAACTTGCAATTTTATGCCTAGTTTCATATCTGATGTTGGTAATTTTTCAGAATAATAGAAGTTATATCATATTGATGAAATTTCCCTTTTGCACCAAGATCTAAACCTCTTCCTGTGCTATTACGTCAATGCAGAATTTTGCCCTCCATGAGCTCTAGGCCCTGTGGACCTAAGCCAGCTCTGCACTGGGAGTGATACAGCAGTGGTTAGGGTAGCATTCATCTCACCAGCCATGCTGGGAGGCAAGATATATTAGGTTGGACTCACAACACAATAATATCTGTGGGCTAGTTTGGAGTGCAGATGGCTTAAGGACACATCTGTCTGAATAAGAAGTGGAGACATACCTTTCAGTCAGACCAAAAGAATTTTGAAAGTTTACCAGAAGCTCATAATCTGTAAGTGGCATTTACTGTCCTGCTTCACTGCTCTTTCTCTTCCTTAAGATGAAAGGGTGGGGGAACAGGAGTGTTAACAAGAAACGGTCTTTTATTCCTGTTTTCCTAGGGGCTTCCAAAAGGAAACCAGTTTCTTTCTTGGTTCGTCCAAAGTAACACTGTCTTGCCCAACAGCTGTTAACATGCTTTTTATACTTTTTTTTTCATATTAATATCTCTAGTGCTATTTTTTCTGGGGTTTTGTCTGTCTTTAAGCATCCTACAATCTCCACATGCTTTTTGGACTTGTCTACTTAATTAAGCTGAAAGAGTCAAGTACGACAGGACCTGTTGCTGCAATGAGTGGAAGTGACCTCTACCTAAAGCTTATAGAAGTAGCTCTAGTGTTGGTACCCAGACAGAAACTGATTAAAACAGACACTGCTGCATGGAAATATTATTCATTTTAATAATGCCAGACAGTCTCAGGAGTATGATTGGTAATGGATTCCATCTGGTTTGGTTGTCTCTGTTCTGCCTCAAAATGACTTTATAATTAGCTTTGAATCTATTTAGCTCTATAATTTCAATCCTGAAATAAGCTAGGTGGCTTCATAAAACTTTAAAGGTAATATACAGGCTTAGACTTTCATTTTAGAAGATCTGTATAGGAAGTCAAGGATTGACTTCAGTTAATCATGCATTCTGATACCTGTTTATAAGATCAAATAGATGAACTGGATATGAGCTAAGGATAGTGGATTAAAATAAAATATGCAAAATGATCATTTGGATAAGGTAAATCTTAACGGACTTTTTATCATTGAAAAATTCCTGAATTTTATTTACTTTAAATTGCTAATATAGGACACTTACTAGCAATTAAAAAATAGAAATATGAGAAGGAAAATTCCTTCATAGCTCTAAAAAGTAAAATAATGATTGAGAAACTCACTCTACCTTTACTGATGGTGTTCTACTTCTAGGTGTTTGTGTTGGATCCCTGAGAGAAATCCTTCACCTTATTAAGTGTATTTCTCCAAAAAGATACATACATACATTTTAATTAAAACTGTGCAGAAATTAAGTTTCTTTAATTTCTACACCATTACCTTTGTAAAGGCCTGTGATGGTAAATCAATGGCACTGATTCAAACTGTTGGCAATGACAGGAGATGTAGTCTGGAACCAGCAAGAATGAACTACAATGACTTTAAAATAAACTTGACATAATACTCCAAGAAGGTTCCTCATCACTACCAATAACTATGTTGCAATTCTGCACTCATGTTGAAAACTAAACTTCTGAGTCAGCTTTCTTAGTAAATATGTTTGCATACAACCTCAGTAGCAGACATTATTGGTGTTTGAAAGTTTCTAGCTCCCAGCAAAAGAGGAAATCCAAGAAAAATCATAGGAGATGACACTTCTTTGGTTCTTGTGTGAAAGGCTGGTGATATTTACAGTAGTAGTTGTAATGCTATCTACAAGCTACAACTCTAAGACATTTAATAATGTTCTGTAATAAAAAAGCAAATAAGCAAACCTTACTTTTAGTTGGAGGTAACTTTTTCCCTTTTGAAACAATTTTGGCAAGATTCATAACACACTTTCAGTGGAGTGGTGTCTTTTGACTTTTGATATGTTAATGGAGCATGCCAAAAGGCCAAATACAAACAGCAGATGCGCAGCATTTTCTCAAATGACAAAATATATGCATTTAAGCCAATGCTACCAATGCTCCATAGCTGACCTTCATTCATATCTACAACAGATCGGTCTCTCTAACTTTCTGGGTGTTCATATTTCTGACAGTCTCATAACCAGTATTATTATTACATCTGTAAGGCAAGACCCTCCAGTCCATTTTCCTCTCATTCAAACAATGCTAAGCATTGATTGAGACTGATTTTAATACAGCAATAAAATGAGGTGGGGTAAAGATACTGAAAGGCTTTAAAAGGTATGAAGAAAATTAAGTTTTATATTCTTTTACTTTATCTGAAAATGTCCTCTGACATCTTCAAAGACATCTCTGATTTGACTTAAATAAAGTTATTGATAGCATCTCTTCAAACTTTGGGTCCAAAAATAATTGAAAATCAATCTGGCAGATCACCAATGAGCCACAGACAAGGAGAAGAATATTCCTGTATTTCAGTGTACAGTCACAAAAACGGGTTGGTTCAGCAAGGATGTCATCACACAGCATAATACAACTCCATGAATTGCTAGTGAATAATCCTAAAAGCAAAGCAATACAGTAAAAATAAAGAAATGAAACCGTAATCCTATGACTTCCTACCAATCCTGTAACACAAATGTTTGGGTTTTTCCTTTGATCTAGCCTTAAGCAATCTTGAAAAATTAATAAAGTGTACAATCTTTCTCATACATAAATTTAATCATATTTACATATACACATACCTTCTAAATTAAAAACTCTTATAAAAGCCCAAAAATCATATAGCTACATCTACTCTTATAAAAATAACCCAGATTTACTGGTGTCAAAGAAGAAGAAAAAAAAAAATAAAAAAGAAAAAAAGAAAGTTTAAAGATGTATGTGATTGCACTTTTTCTTCCTTTCCAGTGATTGTTGTTTGTTTTCCTTTCATCTGCCAAAGAATTTTCTTGTAGAGTCCATTTTTAATAATTGGCTGAAACACCCCTTTGGCTGATATAACAGAGGTATTGTTTAGCGTAAAAAATTACTTTAAATTAAAAAGTAGGACTCATTCTTGCACGTCTTCATCATTGGGATGGTTGTATCCAGCTAGTTACACAGTAAGAGTCAGCTCTGAATTTTAATGAAGTAAAGGTGTAAGATTACAAATGAGTGAATTATTATGCATAAAAATGCACTAAGCTAGGAAAATTACTAAAACTGACACACCTCTTTGAACATACACTGAACAATTCATAATTCTGTGGTTTAAATACATATTATCTAAACAGTTTATTTTAGATAAGGCAATGTGGAAGGTTATGCTAAAAAGGCAAAATATTCTGAGGGGACTACAGGTAGGAAAGATGAGGCTAAAATCTGCACAGGGAGCTGAATGTCTTTTATTCAGACATTTTGTCTAACATTTGCAGAATTTCACCGGTTACTTGTGTTAAGTTCATAACTTCATTCACAATGACAATTCGTCCTTTGAAGGAGAACAACTTTTAATTTTTAGATTTCTGTTACTGAACACCTTAACATTTTCCCAGTTAACTTTCACACTTAGTGCCGAAATGGTGCACTGTATTTTTAGTTTGAGTTTGTTCAGTTTCGGCTTCACTTTTCAGACTTAGAACAATTCTATTAATTTTTTGTTCTGCTTTCAATGGTAACTTCTCTCTATAAATACTTGCAGGTCGTGAACTTGTCACTTCTTCATCTCATCTTGAATAAAGTATCAACTTTCACTGAAAGCAAAATTCAGCATTGTTATAGTTCTTTTCTGGATACTTCCAACTTTTATCATTTTTCTGCCACATAAGCAGGATAGTAACTTCCTCTGTTGTTATTTACAGGGAAAAAAAAAAAATTAAAAATCTTGATATCACCTATAATATGCATCTGAATCTCATGTTAATCTTCTTATGTGAAGGAATGCACTGAGAACTCAAATGTTTAGCTACCATTAATTTTGAGTCTTTTGTAGGATCAATCCATATTCTAGTTCTCCTAGAAGTATAATTCACATTTTAGTCTTTTAGTTCTGACATTACATTTCTAATGCTTATGGTAAAATGAAGTTACTCTGACATGTAACCCTGATCACGGTGACAGCAATTAATAACAGAAACATTAACTCATTTCAGTTATAACTACTCTGCAATTTTTTTCCACCCATGAAATATTATCATCAATAAATTCTTCTTGGTGGGCAACACAACGAACATGAGTCAGGAATACCCCTTTGAAGCAATGTATGCAACATACGTATTGGGTTGCATTAGCAAGAGCATAGCCAGCTGACCAAGGTAGGTGATTACTCTCCACTCTTCAGCAGTGATGAGGGTGCATGTGAAACACCATGAACTGTTGTGGGATCCCTGGAACAGGAATGGCAGTTACTAACTGAAATCTGGAAGGCCACAGATATGGTTAGGAGATGGAAGCACATGATGTACATGGAAAGGACTGAAAGAGTTTGATGTGTTAGCCTGGAGAAAACTTGAGGAGATATTTCTCCAGAGGAAGGGGAAAATTAATTTCTGACTTCAACAGCCTAGTAGGTTGTGGTAGGGAAGACAGACTCTTCTCTGATATGCACAGCACAAGAAGAGGACACAATGATCATAAGCTGCTGAACAGGAACTTCCATCTGGACATATACCAAAACAAAAATCACAAATAGTGTAGTTAAGCCCAGGAACAAGTTTCCCAGAAAGATTGTCTCTGGAGAAATTCAAAAGTTGACTGAACTAGGTCCTGAGAAACTTTGTAAAACTTTGAAGCTGAACCTGTTTTGAGCAGGAAATTGGTCTAGATAATCTCCTGCAGTCCTTTCCAATATAAATTATTCAATAATTTTTTATGAATGGATTTTTCAGTTAAAGAATCCAGAAAGAACTATCTGATTCACAATATTTTGCATTATATAGAGGTTTTAACTTTTAAGACTCACAAGTAACCCTCTAGGATGTACAGCATCCCTAGATATGGAAAACATTGGCATTGTTTTATTCATTTTCATTTGGCCAAAAAGTCATATTGCTCAGGTCAAGAATAGCAATATATGGAGGAAATACACTTATTACAAAGCTACAGATCTGGGATACAATATCAAAAGTAATGTGAAGTGATGCTAAAAGCAAGAAAACTCATTCATGCTTAGGTAAGCCTCAGCAGGAACAGACTTGGAAAAATTAATAATGACAAAATCTCAACTTTACTTTGTTGCTGAAATCAAGACAAATATGTTAAAGCCTAATTTAAAAGGGTAGTAAGTAATGAAATTGATATTAATCTAAACCTCTGAGACATTTTCAAAATGAGTTAAATTACTTTCCTGGAATAAATCTTAATATAGTTTTAGTGGGATAAAATTTTAAAGTTTTTATCCTGCACAGAACATTAAAAATAATAGTCCCTTGCCATCTGGGAATGAAGGCTGTCAAGATTTCATGGTGACCATTAAAACAAGAGCAATATGAATGTCTTCTCCTGCTACTCTCCTTTAACAGTTACAAATTGTGTCTGATTTATTCCTGAACAATTCTATTGGGGTGCAAATAGCCACTCCCCCAGCTCCCTGAATAAATAATTCTTGAGGTTCTACTCATGCCTCCTAACTCTTCCAGTACACTTAAATATTTTCCTTCTTTCTGAGTCCTTCATAATGCCATACCCCTTGCTGAGTTAGCCTAAAGCTTTCCAGCAGAGTAGTCCACACCGGATTTTGCTGTTGTTTGGAAGGGCATTTGGCACACTCCAGCAATGGGAAGGAAAGAAGAAAAGGAAAATTTTGGAGCTGCAATGCAAAAGGAGGGGGACAGTCCTAGATAGTCACATTTCTTACTCTTGGTGCAAAGGACAGATTGTATCCTCACCAGTAGTAGCTGTCACTCCTTAAATTGGTCCTCCTTTATCAACAGCATTTTTCCTTCATTTCTACAATACCAGCATAGGGAAACTAAGAAGTTAGATGAGGGTCATTTTGCTATCTTTAATAACTTTACCTATGCCTAGAGCCAAATCTGGTGTCCAGTTCCATCCATGTCCTCTATAATATTCCCACTTCAATTATCATCAATCCTATTGACTGGATAAAAGGTAATGGATACCATAGCTGGCTGTGGGTTAGGACTGTGCTGTTTAACTAGTCAAACTACACGTTTTGATGGCCGGGCATGTATTGCCAGATAGAATAAGTAAAGACTGACTCTTCTGTCTTTTCCTCTGTAGCAATGCTAATCATATAGATTTTCTCTTCCTTAATCTGCTTGGTCAGTTCCACAGAACCATTAGGAACTTAGCATCACTGAGACTCTTTCCCTTTATACCAAATTAAGTTGAAATTAATCATCTGCTTCAAAAATTCTTAGTTAGTGGCACTGACACACCTATGCATATGGACAGTGAAAACAGTGTGGAAAACCAGTTAAGAAAACAGGCTATAAGTGAAAACATATCTAGAAAATAAAAATAGGAAGAATCCATCAAGACAATTATTTTGGTACAGCTTCCCTGAGGGAAGAAATGTGAACGGTGGCTGTTCCTTCAAATTGAAGCCTGAGTTTTGCATTTGGGGGGTGGGAGACAGAAGTCTAAGACATGGAATTAATTAATTCTGGTGGCAACAGAGTATTTTTTTGCTGTATTACCAGCCTGAAGTTCAATATAAAATCTGCACTAAGCAGAATAAAAAGCAAGGTATATTTACATAGTTTCATAAAATTAATTGCAAAAATTAATAAAACTTACAATATGCAAAAAACCAATCACTAGGAAAATACTTTTAGTATTCAGTATACAATAAGGATATCAAGAAGACAGAAGTTTCTAATGACTTATTAATAACAACAAATAAATAAGTTTCTAAATGTGCCTGCATTGTAGTCATGGCTTAATCCAGGCAACAGGTAAATCACAACCTCACTCTCCCCCGCCAGCGGGACAGGAGAGACAATCGAAAATTGAAAATTTAAAAAAAAAAAAAAAAGTAAAAAAAATAATAAAACTTGTGGGTTGAGTTAAAGACAGTTTAATAGGACAGAAAGGGAAGATAACAATAACAACCACAGCCACAACAATAATAATAACAACAACAATAATCATCATCATCATCATCATAATCTCACCACCCAAAGTTGATGCCCAGCTAGTTCCTGAGCTGTTCCACCTCCAGGCCAACCTTCCTGTTATAAACAAAGTGTGATGTCATACAGTATGGAATATCCCTTTGGCCATTTTGGGTCAGCTGTCCTGGCTGTGTCCCCTCCCAGCTTCTTGGGTGCACACACACACACATACACACACACACACCCTTTCTTGTTGGCAGGCTGGTATGAGAAGCTGCCAAATACTTGACTGCTTAGCAACTAAAATTTTAGTGTGCTGTCAACATTATTCTAATCCTAAATCCAAAACACAGCACTATACCATCTGCTAGGAAGAAAATTAACTCTATCCCAGATGAAACCAGGACAATCATTCAAAAATGTGAACTGTCATGGCTTGTGAACATTAAGTCATCAACAGAAAGACCTATTATCTGTGAATTGTAATGGTAGCCTATAAGTGCAGAAGGCATATACGGTAACTTGCTGTTAATAATACAAAGGGCCCACATTTTCATAAATTATCTGTTTAGAATGCATGGTTTGACTGCCTCTGACTACTGCACTTTGCTTATTAATACTTGAGACTTTGGCTTTATTAAGTATATTGAACATGTCTCTATTGTATTGCTTACGAGTGCAGTAACTGAGAAATCATGTTTAGGAAAATGAAGAAAGTTAACTTATATCTTTTTTTTTTTTTTTTTTTTCTTTTTTCCCCCAGCTTTAGTAAAGTCTAAAGCTTCTGCTTAATCATGAATGCTTAAAACGTACACCAATAACTCCCATGAATTAAATGTTAGAAAATATTTCTTAGCAGAGTTCAACTCACTATATACAGTTAGAAGATAGATTACCTACATTCTAGTTACTATCCGTGACTGTGTTAATCCAGAATAAATACTTTACTACTTTAGTCTGATTAAAAAGAAATATATATATATTTGTAAGAGTGTACGGATTTTGGCTGGGATAGAGTTAATTTTCTTCATAGCAGCTAGTATGGGCCTGCGTTTTGGATTTGTGCTGAAAACAGTGTTGATAACAGAGATGTTTTTTGTGAACTCTGGGGGTTCACAAGGAGTTGGGAGGGGGCACAGCTGGGACAGCTAACCCAACTGACCAAAGGGATATTCCATACCATATGAGGTCATGCTCATCATATAAGGGTCTGGGGGATGAGGAAGGAAGGGATGGGGGGATGTTTGGAGTGATGGCCTTTGTCTTCCCAAGTCATCATTACACGTGACGGAGCCCTGCTTTCCTGGGGATGGCTGTACAGCTGCCACCCCATGGGGAGTGGGGAATGAATTCCTTGTTTTTCTTTGATTGTGTGCGTGGCTTTTGCTTTACCTATTAAACTGTCTTTATCTCAATCCACAAGTTTTCTCACTCTTACCCTTCTGTCCCCTATCCCACTGTGGGGGAGGTAAGCAAGTGGCTGTGTGGTGCTTAGCTGCCAGCTGGGCTTAAACCACAACAAGACAAAAAGTTACAAAACAATCTTTTTAAAAAATGTCTTTCCTATTTGTAGAGTACTTTGATTTTTCTTTACAAACCAAAATGTTATCAGTTTTTTGCCAATAGAAAAAGCTATTTTTTCTTAAAACTTTTGGATATCTCTAAAGAATAATCCTGTTTTGTTGTTGCTTTTACTTAATAGATGGAAGCAAATATTTTCTGTCAAGCTCCATAGCAATATTATTTCATACAGTTCCTTCTTCCATAGATCTCAAAGGTCTTGCTAATGCACTTAGTCTCACAGCAGCTCTTTGAAGCTGGGAAACTTTATGTTCAATTCATTGTAACAGAGAGAAAGTGTAGATTTAAAGAATCGTCAGTAAGCACTAAAAATATTTTAGGCAATGAACGAAACCACTGCAATCTTAAAAAGCCCTTAATCATAGCTACCAAATGCTTGATAGAGATATGTTCTGCTGGCACCAGCACTTTGGACCCTGATATTCTCTAGGTACACAAACATAGAAGTCTACACATATTTTGAGAGGTTTCATAACCCATTTCCCATCTAAATTCTATTGCTGACTAACTATATGCAAATTGCAACAAAGCATCACATAAAATGGCAGCACCCTCTGATTTAGCAGGCGTTCTAAGACACACCTCACCCACCTAATTTCTGTACAGAAATGGACAATCCCAGTCTCTTTCATTCAAAGGCCTGTCTTCAAGGAGGAGTTGGGTAGCATTATATACTTTTAGTATCATATCTGGGTAGATCAGTCAATTAGGAAATATTAAATCTGATTTCCATCCACTTCACTAAATGTAGACATTTAAATCTAGAACTCATCTGTTTGGTAAAGGTGCCCTAGCCACCCAGGCACAGGATAAAAAGAGGAGACAGTCCCATTATTTTGGGAAAAAATGAGCAAGCTGATGCCTGACTGTAGTCCAGTGATTAGGGCACTTGTCTGTGGTCTAGGACACTACTGTACATGCAAGGCATGTCTTTTCCTGCAGTTGTCAGGAAACTTCACTGGTAAGGTTAAAAATTTTAATTAACTTGCTAATCCATGGGTTATTAATGTACCCTTTTACTTTAGTTTATGTTATTACATTAATTAAAGCCACATTTATACTGGCCTAACCACCTAATTGTCCAGCTGAATTATGAACCAAGTAAGTATGAATATTCTTCAGTGTAACAATGAACATGGTTCATTTTCTTGTGGCAGTCAGGATTTCAAATATTTTTTTTTGCTGGGAAGTCAGGAGCTTCCATTCTGTTAAGCAGTTAACATATGCCCAGTCTTCAACTTTTACTCAAATTCATCTTCATTCACTAGATAGCTTTGGCATACGTTTAAAAATAAGTCATATTAAAACCTCACTATTTTAGAAGAAAGTTAAACACACACATGATACTGCTCTGAATATGAATATATGATTTCTGCAGCTGTATCAGCATATTGCTAAAGCCAATATCTACTTCCCATATCCCTACTAATATTAATCTGCTGTAAGAAAACGTCATGTAATATTGAAAATAATTACTTTGCTTTTACTTTTACACTTTTGCTTCTTTGGCATGCTAATTCAGACATCATTCATAAGCATTGAAACCAATTCAAGCCCACAAATACAGATATTTGTGCTTGTGATAAACTTCCTCCAAACTGATAGGACAAAATTTGCTATATGAGTTATCATACTTAATTATATGGTTTAATTGTTAAGATAAATCAAAAACATGTGAACCAGTCTTAGTATTTTATTGAAATATTTATCTAAACACACTTTTGCCCTATTGATTTAATTTCTATGAAATTAAGAATAAATACTTGGCTTGACTAAAGTCATATGAGAAGCAATAACGTGCTTCTGGAAGTATGAGAAACTTGATCAAATATATTTAACCTCAACAAATTATTCTTAAGATGTCTTCCTCTTTCAGCACTTCATTGTCTGCTGTAGAGAATACTGTACTCACCAAGAGCATTGAAAGAGATCTACAGTTCAGAAAAACTGTGTAACCTTGAAGTCACTAAAATACGAGTGACATATCCTCTAGTTACACTGAAAACATAATCTAGAGAGAATCATATTTCTAATAGAAAGAAGTTAGAAGTGTTTAGTACTTTAATAATGAGCACCATAGAAATCTCTTTTAAATAAATAATGTCAGGAAAAAATGAGATAAAATGTTTCCAGGATGGGTGAAGATCATACTGCATCTGCTAGATAATACCACATAGTACTGAAACAATTGAATGTATTGCATCTGGAGGATCTTTGTTTTTCTCAGATTATTCATTTTGCAGGAGTGTTTCACCCAAGAAGGTTGGCTTCTGTGCCAACCTATCCTCAGAACTGCAGGAGACAAAATCAAGTTATGTATGCATTATGAAAAGCAATGGAAAATACAGACACTGAGCTAGTTCAGAAGCTATAAACATTCTTAATATGCTAGAATGGAGTGCAATATGTCTTGCATTATCCTACCTAGAAAAATATTGGTAGCTGGGGAATTCCATTTGACTGACAGGACAATCTACTCAGACAAGACAGGAGGTGAAACAAAATTACAGAATGACAAAGTGAAATGGCTAAGTTTATCTAGCTCGACAATATCATAACAAGGAATAAGGCCAATGTCTCCAGTTGATTTCCCAAAACTTATGCTGTCTTCTTGATTTTTTAATGAAATATGAATGGAAGGGGGCAGTCTGCATCATAAACTCTTGGAAAGATCATGTGGGATTTGCTTCTTTGTTTGGAAATGTCCTTTATTTTATGATATTGAGAAAGAGAAGAAAACCTACCTTGTTTATGCAGGTACTTATATCATACGGACACACATATGCAGAAACACACAACTAGAGACTTCAAGTTAAGCTTTCAGCAACGGTTTTAATTCAGGGTCCATAATGTTACATTGCAAGTATGTTCAACTAACAGGGAAAATTGAGGTGACTTCAGGAAGGTCTTGGGGGCCATGGTATTCAGATGGGCAGGAGAATGACATGCAAGCACATTTATTTTTCTCATGAGCTGAAAGTAAATTACAAGGCAATTTTACTCTGACCTAAAGTAGAAATTATGCAGTCATAAAGATCACTAATTCTTTACACTGGAAAGCTTAATATATTTTTATGAATTTTCCATTAAAACTATTTTAGTGAAGGGAGTCCTGAAAGGTCTCATATATGCTCTCATTTTTTGCACTAAGGCTGAATGGATGTCTTGAAAATTCATTATCCTTCTCCTAGTAATATAAGCTTGAATTATTATAGCTAACCTAAATATGAGTACCTGTGTGTTTATAGCTATTAGATCAGAACCAAAATGTTTGCCATGCTTCAGGATGGAGCACAGGTTGGGCAGACAACAAGAGGTGACTTTATCACTACATGTTCTCCTGGAATACCAAATTATGACTAACAATAGTGTTAGTCAAAACAAGCAGCTTGACATTCCTATCCATTAATTATCAAGTGATGAGCAATTCCAAACAGTATATATTTGCAAAGATTACTACCGATAGTGAAAATTTATTCGGCACTAATGGAGTGTCATGAGTGGTTGATACATTGGGCACCATCAAACTGTTACATTAGAAGCCCCACTAGTATGGACCTACATGCTATTCCTTCTGAAGGAACAATCCTGCTTGTAAATTGATGTTTCTCAAATGTAAAATATGGATTTCCCATTAAATTTACAAATAAAATAACTGGGGGTGGGGTGGTGTTTGCCAATATACTTAGAACATTTTCTTCTAAAATAGATCAAAGTTATTATGTTAAAAACAGACATGGCAACCAGTTTTAGAAAGTAATCTTCTGTAAGAGCTGTCTTTTAAATCAACCATTTTTAACCATGTTAATAGCTATTTGGATTATGAAATGAGTAAATAATTGAGGGTCTTCACTATTTGTCTCATATTAATGTGTTAACTGGAATCATTTAATGTGCAGTTTCTGCATGGTTAGGTATCTGCGTACCATGAGCATGAGTAATTCTTTGCTCCTTTGCATTTCTGCTTTGTTTAATGTATCAGTAATAGTAACACTGCAGTTCAAAAATTCAAAAACAATGATGCTCAGGAAGCAAACATGACTACAGTAGCTAATTTTTTTTTATTATTTTTTTTTTATCAGTGAGGTATCATGAGTGTGTGTGAGGGGGATTCAATTGTGCTGATTTATTTTTTTACTAGTAAACTGAGTTTGATGCTTGTGCAGTTACTGACTATATCTTCAGAAAGAAATTAAGTTGTGCCAGGCTCAAGCAATGCCCCAGGATCATTTATATCATTTAATTATTTCCATGTTCACTAGAACAGACTTGGCCTCAGCATAATAGTTTAATCCCAAACAGTTTAGGGGCATGATCAGAGGGACAACGTGGGGGTCAGTAAAGGGTATGGATGAAGCCAGCCTGTTTGTTGGAAGAAAGAAGTCTAACCAGCTAAACTTGAGCTATGATCTACCATTTGGTTTCAGGATTCGGGAGCATTATTTCGCTATTAGAGATGTGCTACTCCACTCAGTTAGAAACATTGGGACTGAGCTGTAGTAAGTCTAGAGTAAAATGCTAATATCTATTCTGACAAAGGTTAAAAGGAGAATAAGGAGGCAAAACTGCTCTGTCTGTGATCAATGGAGAGGATTTCTGCAGAGCAGGGTCTATGGAAAATAGCCAGAGTGATATAAGTAATATAAGAAAACAGTATCAAAGAATGCAGTATCAAGAACACAGTTCCAAGAATACAATATCAAAGCCTGCTGTCTCTCCTGGGCTACAGCTATGCTGAGTATGTGGAAGGCAGAGCTAACATTGCCTGTATTATGCACATTTTGGATGATAATGGGATTTGGAAAGTCTGTAAACATTTTATAGCCATGCTTAAAGCTCTCCAGTTTTACATCAATGTGTCTAGCCTTGTAGCTGTTTTGAGGCATGACTGAAATGTACCTCAAGGAGCTGAAAGACCACCCAGGGACACTCCAGTTCTTATTCTAAGTTGGAGGCTCTTGTATTCCACTCAAAGTCTGCTGCAGCTTCCTCAATTTATTTTTTTTGTCCATTCTGGAAGGTACTAGAGCAAAATAGACTAAAGGCAACACAAAACCAGATTTGACTCTTTTAGACTAGTGTATTTACAGTTCCAAGGAGGAACCTGCAGGGCTCTAATATGCATTAAACAAGTACTGAGGAGACAGCCGCATCCCCCAAAAGTGTCTACTTGTGGAATATAAAGAGGTATCTCTTTAACTGCTTAGATTATCTCCAACATGGTTAAAGGAACAAAAAAAAAAAAAAAAAAAAAAAAAAAAAAAAAATAAAAANAAAAAAAAGAAAAAAAAAATTAAAAAAACCCCAAACATAAAGAATAACACAGATATTTAACCTACACTTGAAAATGAGGTGAGTGAAATGGAGTTGACACTGTAAAGTCTGGCTCAAACACAAGCATCAGTATTGGAACTCCTGCAAAAAGTGCAGTGAGGTCACTAATAGCCAACAGCAGTCAGAAAGGACTGCAGTTCTAAATTATATTAACAGTGAGCATTTCCACTGGTATTGTGATATCCAACATGTCCTGAGGAGAGTCTAGAGACACACTGCAGGCATGATATGTGAGTTTTTTTGGATGATCAGATGCTACTTTTCAGACAGTGACTGACTGCAGAACATTTTGAGTTCATCTGGAAATCAATGTGCATCAGTGTAAATAATCATCCTGTTAAAGTACTCTTCATCACATAAAAGAAGTACGGCTAAATAAGTTACTTTTGCCTTCTGAAAGGAAAAGCTACTTTGAAAAGTTCAAGGAATTATCACCTACAAATTGGGTATTTCAGTAGTTTTTCTACAGGTATGCTTAAAAAGTATTTTATATATTTCAGACATCCATACACCACATAATATCACATATATTAAAGTTGGTGAGTATCATATATTCAGAATATGGCTTACTCCAATGTTTTTAGATGCCAGTTTCTGGATTTCTTTTTCTTCTATGAGAAGCCTAGAATTGACTGAAGAATGTCTTCACTCTAAAGGATATATATTTTTCATTATTTACTTTGAATAAACATAAGGTCTAAAGAGTATATGCAGCTTAATTTCTGTCACTTATTTAATATTCAGTCAAATATGTTGAATCCAGCTCTACTCAAGAGAAAATAAGTTTTAGATTGTAAAGGAAGAAGGAGAATGATTTTTGTCAGGCAGTCTACTATGTTTGTCAGTCATGTTGTTAACGGTAGTAATTAATCTCCTGTCAATTAGTTCTATAAATACAGCAATGCTCTCAAATTTTTGAGACTCCAGTTAGAATGGGAGATGCATTACTTCTGTCATGTATACAATAAACTGTTTCAGAGAGATAGCTAATTTATTGGCTTAAAGTTCAACATCAGAAAATTAGGAATGTCCTATTAGTTTTGCTTTCACTAGCACATGTGATATTTTTAGTATCTATCAACAATTCTTTTCATAGTTATTAAAATAAGAATTTATCAGTGTCAATATCATGTGTCTGCATTTGGAAATTTGATGCCAAAAAGAACATATTCATTTAGTGCAACAGTAAAAGTCTTTTATAACCAAGACAACTAACAGGATTCATCATTACTGGAGAAGACAAATTTCTATGAGAATTTCTCACATGACTGCAGTTAGTGTTCAGTGGGCATTCATATTACAAACCAAGGTCTGTGCGGTCTTATGCACCTCACCATTTTGACTTAAAATGAGCCAAGACTGAGATTTCAGATCACTTGTATTTACATGTATCTACATGAGGTGGAACCAAATAAAAAAATGCTGGAATCTCTCTAGACCAGGAATCTGTGTGAAATGCAATTAATGCCTCCCCTCCTATGCCAATTATAAACTGTATATTTCCTCAGCTCCAACTCTATGTGTAAAAGCTGATCAATGGTAAATCCACCTTCAGTGGTCCTCTTTAATGCCAACAGGGACAATCATTAATAGTCAAGTCATCCATCACTAATGGCTATTCATCATCCCAGCCTCAGGACTACTCTGGGAAGATAACACAGGTGTAGCCAGAGGGCCTTCCAGTCAAGAATGACAAGACATTTAAAGTGTCATCAATCATATTACAGTGATGAAAGGGAGGAGGAAGAGGGGTAAAAAAAAAAAAAAA